>OX421493.1:16080223-16172723 GCA_949126835.1 Anisus vortex
TCTATTAAGCCTATCAATTGAGTCTCACATGATCTATTTTTCCTGAAGCCATGTTGGTGTGGGCACAGTGCATTTAGTTTGTCTAGATGATTTACTATACTACTATATATTATATGTTCAAGTAATTTACATGTTATGCTTGTTAGAGAAACAGGTCTATAATTTCCGGGGTCAGATTTATCTCCTTTTTTGAAAAGGGGGGTTACATTGGCTAATTTCCAATCTTTGGGCACTTTGCCCTGGTTTAGAGAGGTCTGAAAAAGTATTTTAAAGATTGGAGATATTTCATTAGTTAGTTCTTTAAGCAGTCTTGCTGGTATTTCATCTGGACCAGAAGCATTGTTTACTTTTAAGTTGGTTAGGAGTTGTTTAATGCCTTTTTCATCTACATTTATATTTCCTATCTCTTCTAGTTTGTTTAAATTTATGAATATTTCTTTGTCACCTGGATTTGAAAAAGATGATGCAAAGTGTGTGTTTAGGATATTAGCTTTAGTTTCATTATCATTATATAAGTTTCATTGTTTTGGCCTTTTAGTGGAGCTATGCCTGTAGTGTCCATTTTTGTTGATTTAATGTAGGACCATATGTTTTTATTATTATCTTTAGAAATTACATTGTTTACATATTCATTCTGCAGCTGTCTGCTTAGTTTCTGAGTTAAATGTTTAATTTTTAGGTATTTTGTATGTAGTCTAATTGAATTAGTTGCCTTAAACTTTTTGAATAGATTTTCTTTTTGTTTACACAGTTTCTTTAGTTTAGTGTTAAACCAACATTTGTTAATTTTATTTGATGTTTGTTTTGTTGGCACAGAGTCAGCCATTATTGCTTTTAAGTTGGTTTTTATAAATTGCCAAATATCTTCAACTGGACTAGCTATATTGTATTTAGTAAGAAAATTGGTTTGGAATTTTATTGCTGCTTGATGTAGTTCTGTTGTGTTACATTTATTCCAGAGATAAATTATTCTTTTAGGTTTCTTGCTAATTTGGATTTTTATTTTGTTATTTACTCTGACAATATCATGATCTGAAAGTCCAGGGATTATTTCATAATCTAATACTAGTCCTGGTCTGTTCGTTAAAAATAAATCTAGTATATTATGGTTTCTTGTTGGTTTTTTATTAATTTGGTCAAAGTTTAGATTTTGGATGGTATTGATAAACATTTCATTTATTTCTTTTGTGTTTTGGTGCTTTTCTATAGAGTAGCTATTCCAATTTATGTCAGGGAGGTTGAAGTCCCCCATTATCCAAATTATAGCATTTTTATATTTAGTTTCAATACTTGTCAGCTGATTACACAGATCAGACATGTACTCTGATGTTGAGTTTGGTGGTCTGTAAACACTGCCTACAATTAGTGGTTTGGAATTAGGTCTGCTTATTTTACAAAATACTGACTCTATGTTATTTTGAGGTTCTAATTTAATTTCTTCAGCTATTAGGGTAGATTTTATGGCTAGTAAGACTGCTCCATGCCTGTCTGACCTATCTTTCCTAAAAATTTCATAATTATTATTGAATATCTCTGTGTTGTAAATATCTGGGCTAAGCCATGTTTCGGAACCTGCAATTATGTCTGGTTCTTCATTATTTATTAAAAGTTCCAAATCAGCTTTTTTATTTTTAATGCTTTGGAAATTTATTGTAAGAGTTTTGAGGGTTTTATGGGATTTAGTGTTATAGAGTGTCTTTTTACTTTTTTTTTTATTGGTGTTGATCTAGCTAAGGGTTTATTTAGGTCCAAATTATTAACTTCTGGGCTTGTCAAGGCACTGTAGGGGTTAGTGGTATCCAGGTCATGAGAATTAAACAGACCTGAACTAAATTGTGGCAACCCACACTGTACACAGTGCCAAGAGGCATCTTTATTTCCTAATGCTATATAAATTGGGGTGTTCATATGCAAGCATGCAGCATGGTACCATTCATCACAGGTGTCACATTGAATGGCTCTATGTTTTGCTGTGCATGGCTTACTGCAAATGTTACATCTATCTCTAACTGTCTTGACTGGGCCTGGGTTAGATTCTACATCGCCAGCCAAGAGCAACAATAGTACTAAATGATTTTGTCTGTACCTGCAAATTTTGTGTTTAAAATGGTTTAGGGAGATCTTTTTTAGGAGGATATAAGCATGAGTGTTGTCAATATCTTTAATGTTGTGGTGATTAATTATTATCTGCTTTTGGACAATTTCATGTTTGGGTAGTTTTAGTGTTGTCAGGGATACCGGCATTCCTTTATTTATATGTCACAAAGCGACACACCATAATGAAATTACAATTTTATACAACGCTATTTGTTGATTTTAAAGATCACACTCTGGTAGTCCAATATTAAGCAGTGCATAGATTATCATTAAATAATGAACTTCATAACATATCAAAAGTAATTGATATCATACAACATGCACAAGTGTTTTGAAATGTCGATATGTAAGAAAATATGATTAAAAGTTTCAATAGGAGCCGCACTTCACTCAACGAAGACACACCTTTGCCGACCCCCTAACTTTTACTATATTTTCTTACAACTTTTAGTGGTTAGAATAATTTTTTTATATTCGAAAGCTATAATGTTTTCCTAGAAAAGTTTACCAAGACAAAAGATAAAGCTAACAATGCTTTTCTGCCTATAGGTACGTGAAACTATTTTCATAGGGAATTACTTTCATTTTGTATGTTTCCTAAACGGGTGGATTGTTAAGTGTTTAGATGTTAAGTGTTTATATGTTAAGTGTTTAGATGTTAAGTGTTTAGATGTTAAGTGTTTAGATGTTAAGTGTTTAGATGTTAAGTGTTTAGATGTTAAGTGTTTAGATGGCTAGGGAAAGAGAAAGACGATAAAAGGGATGGAATGTAAGAGAGAAGAATAAAATATATAAATAGACAAACAATCTAGGCCTATCAGTGTAAAAGAATACTCCAATACAACGCAAGTAAACACGATGTAACGGTCGCAATGATTGTGACGTCAATGACGGAACAAGTGACATCAGATCTAATCACTTTGCGTAATGGCTCACAAGGCATAAAACAGATGTGTTACAATTTTGTCGAGGTGCCCAAATATATGTATGTTTGGTCAGTATGGTGTATGTGGTGAGGGGGAGATAGAAACACTCACAGAAAACTTATGTTAGTCTCAGATTACTTTAGTCCTGACTAAACGGATTAAACATTTCTCGAGTATCATTATTGTCTAAACTAACGGTTATCTGCCCATCAAAAGAAAGTAGAGAAAGTTAAAATGCCATAATCAAAAAGAAAGGGAAACAATCCCAACACGTTTACCCCGAAGGCAAACGACATAGATGACGCTCAAAACCAGACTTGGCGAAGAACTATTATGGAGAAAGCCAAGGGTGCAGGAAAAACTTTAAATGAAGTTAAAAGAGGCTGGCACGAGACCGTAAATGGTAGCTTCAGAAAACATAAATATGTTCTTCAAAGAACCGAAAGGATAGGTGTGATGATAAATTCCTTACTTGCAGAACTATTATTGATTGGCCCGATAAATCGTTATCGTTTACCTACTTATTTAACATCCAATATCCGACCCTGATTGTTGTGTTAAGAAGTATGAATCATTCAAAGAAAAAAAATGAACATTAATCATTAGTTAATGACATGCCTACAGCCACTTAACTGTCATTGAATACAAAACCATTACTGATACTGTAAGTAGAACTTTGTAAACTAACTTGACCCTGGACAATTTATTTCATCTTCTATCATATGAGAAGTTAGTTGTTTTTTTACATCCGGTAATGGAAAATCTAAACGAGGCTTCCACACTTTCCTCATACATTGTCGTGATAAGAAACCAGATTTAAAAAAACAAACATTGAAATATTAGTGACAAATTTAGACGATTTTGTCCATTATAATCACTTTATAAAGTTAATATATATCTTTAGTAAACATTTTAATGCACTGTTATATATAATATGTGTTTGTTTTCTTTTTTTTAAAAGACTTAAATGATTTAACTAGAACTAATGATAGGACGCGTACAGTGTATCTTAATACAGAAAATAAAAACTAACAAAAGGAAAATTATTAGGCTACTATACCTATCCAGACGTATATTAATACAATTTTCTAAAAGAAAAAATGTGTTACAAAATATCGAAAATTCCTACAAATTTGCGGTCTTTAAAATGTGACATAATATAAGAGCAAAAAAACAACAACATAAATCTATGCGAAAAAAAAAACATAGACTTGTGATGAATGTTTATAAATAATGTATCATCGTGTGCAGCTGGACCCTTTTTCTTTTTATAGGTTATGGATCAAGTTTAGATACCTTGAAAGATAAACTTAACAAACTTTAGTCTAGGCCTTCTAGACTAGCCATAACAAATTGTTGTTTTTTTCGTTAAAAGTTGTTGTTTTTTATACTTAAATCGAAATGTGGGGTGAAAAATTGCTATTGCTTGAGAATGACACTAATTGCAAAATTAAATTATAGTTTTGTGTACATGGTGAGAATTCTTTTCTTATATCTTATCTTATACATTACAGACGCTCCTTCTATAAAGAAGATTATTGCGTCCTACGCTCATCCGTGGTCCGAGTCTAGTCTTGCATTTTTATTAATGTTTTAAATGATGTTAGGTTATTGGTTTTCCTGGTTTGTTCAGGCAACCCATTCCATGCCCGAATGCCACTCGGGAAGAAAGAGTACTTATATGCATTTGTTCTCGCATAAGGGACAAGGAAGGTGTTTTTGTCTTTATGTTTATCTGAGCTTTGCAACAGATTGTTATTGGGTTGTATTTCTAAATTAGAGTTTAATGCCTTATGTATTATTACTACTTTACTCTTTGCCCTTCTGTCCTCTAGTGTTTCTAGGTTTAGTGATTTGATTAATGGTGTTACTCTTGTCAATGGGGAATATTCACTAGTTATAAACCTTGCAGCTCTTTTTTGAATTTGTTCTAATTTTTTAATGTTTTCTTTAGTTGATGGGTCCCATACAGATCCTGCATATTCTAGTATAGGCCTAACTAATGTGAGATAGCATTTTAGTTTTATATTCTTATTACATTTGTAAAAGTTCCTTTTCATGAATCCTAATGTTTTGTTTGATTTTTTAATTACTTCATCAATGTGAGGGTTCCAAGATAACTTATCATTTATTATTACTCCTAGATACTTAGCATTGCTAGTTTGAGTTAGTTCTTTACCATGAATGAAGTAGTTTGTTATTATTTGTTTCTTTTTCTTGGATACCCTTATTAGTTGGCATTTTTCTGGGTGAAAAGACATACTCCAGTTTGATTCCCATTTTTGTAGTTCATCTAGGTCTTTTTGTAAAAGTTCACTATCTTTTCCTGTCTTTATTATTCTATAAATTATGCAATCATCTGCAAATAATCTTACTTTTGTGCCTGTGTTGATGCAATTTGGCAGATCATTAATGTAAATTAGAAATAGTAGGGGCCCTAGAACAGTTCCTTGTGGAACTCCTGAGTTTACTGTTATTGGTGATGACTTAGAGCCATTTATTATCACTGTTTGTTCTCTGCCTATAAGAAAGTCCTGAATCCACTGATGTAAGGGACCAGAGATGCCAAAGTATTTAAGTTTTTTAAGAAGACTAGAATGGTGAACTTTATCAAATGCTTTTGAAAAATCTAGTAATATAGCATCAATTTGGTTGTTATTATCTAATCCCTTAGACAAGTCATCTATTAAGCCTATTAATTGAGTCTCACATGATCTATTTTTCCTGAACCCATGTTGGTGTGGGCACAGTGCATTTAGTTTGTCTAGGTGATTTACTATACTACTATATATTATATGTTCAAGTAATTTACATGTTATGCTTGTTAGAGAAACAGGTCTATAATTTCCGGGGTCAGATTTATCTCCTTTTTTGAAAAGGGGGGTTACATTGGCTAATTTCCAATCTTTGGGCACTTTGCCCTGGTTTAGAGAGGCCTGGAAAAGTATTTTAAAGATTGGAGATATTTCATTAGTTAGTTCTTTAAGCAGTCTTGCTGGTATTTCATCTGGACCAGAAGCTTTGTTTACTTTTAAGTTGGTTAGGAGTTGTTTAATGCCTTTTTCATCTACATTTATATTTCCTATCTCTTCTAGTTTGTTTAAATTTATGAATATTTCTTTGTCACCTGGATTTGAAAAAGATGATGCAAAGTGTGTGTTTAGGATATTAGCTTTAGTTTCATTATCATTATAAGTTTCATTGTTTTGGCCTTTTAGTGGAGCTATGCCTGTAGTGTCCATTTTTCTTGATTTAATGTAGGACCATAAGTTTTTATTATTATCTTTAGAAATTACATTGTTTACATATTCATTCTGCAGCTGTCTGCTTAGTTTCTGAGTTAAATGTTTAATTTTTAGGTATTTTTTATGTAGTCTAATTGAATTAGTTGCCTTAAACTTTTTGAATAGATTTTCTTTTTGTTTACACAGTTTCTTTAGTTTAGTGTTAAACCAACATTTGTTAATTTTATTTGATGTTTGTTTTGTTGGCACAGAGTCAGCCATTATTGCTTTTAAGTTGGTTTTTATAAATTGCCAAATATCTTCAACTGGACTATCTATATTGTATTTAGTAAGAAAATTGGTTTGGAATTTTATTGCTGCTTGATGTAGTTCTGTTGTGTTACATTTATTCCAGAGATAAATTATTCTTTTAGGTTTCTTGCTAATTTGGATTTTTATTTTGTTATTTACTTTGACAATATCATGATCTGAAAGTCCAGGGATTATTTCATAATCTAATACTAGTCCTGGTCTGTTCGTTAAAAATAAATCTAGTATATTATGGTTTCTTGTTGGTTTTTTATTAATTTGGTCTAAGTTTAGATTTTGGATGGTATTGATAAACATTTCATTTATTTCTTTTGTGTTTTGGTGCTTTTCTATAGAGTAGCTATTCCAATTTATATCAGGGAGGTTGAAGTCCCCCATTATCCAAATTATAGCATTTTTATATTTAGTTTCAATACTTGTCAGCTGATTACACAGATCAGACATGTACTCTGATGTTGAGTTTGGTGGTCTGTAAACACTGCCTACAATTAGTGGTTTGGAATTAGGTCTGCTTATTTTACAAAATACTGACTCTATGTTATTTTGAGGTTCTAATTTAATTTCTTCAGCTATTAGGGTAGATTTTATGGCTAGTAAGACTCCTCCATGCCTGTCTGACCTATCTTTCCTAAAAATTTCATAATTATTATTGAATATCTCTGTGTTGTAAATATCTGGGCTAAGCCATGTTTCGGAACCTGCAATTATGTCTGGTTCTTCATTATTTATTAAAAGTTCCAAATCAGCTTTTTTATTTTTAATGCTTTGGAAATTTATTGTAAGAGTTTTGAGGTGATACTGATTTGGGGTTTTATGGGATTTAGTGTTAAAGAGTGTCTTTTTACTTTTTTTTATTGGTGTTGATCTAGCTAAGGGTTTATTTAGGTCTAAATTATTAACTTCTGGGCTTGTCAAGGCACTGTAGGGGTTAGTGGTATCCAGGTCATGAGAATTAAACAGACCTGAACTAAATTGTGGCAACCCACACTGTACACAGTGCCAAGAGGCATCTTTATTTCCTAATGCTATATAAATTGGGGTGTTCATATGCAAGCATGCAGCATGGTACCATTCATCACAGGTGTCACATTGAATGGCTCGTTGTTTTGCTGTGCATGGCTTACTGCAAATGTTACATCTATCTCTAACTGTCTTGACTGGGCCTGGGTTGGATTCTACATCGCCAGCCAAGAGCAACAATAGTACTAAATGATTTTGTCTGTACCTGCAAATTTTGTGTTTAAAATGGTTTAGGGAGATCTTTTTTAGGAGGATATAAGCATGAGTGTTGTCAATATCTTTAATGTTGTGGTGATTAATTATTATCTGCTTATGGACAATTTCATGTTTGGGTAGTTTTAGTGCCCTTACCAGAACTAGGGCTAAGACTAGGATTACAAGTTTCATTTCCTTTTTTAATACTTTTATTTAATAGTTTTTTGCAAGGCTTAAAGTTGTTGACTTAACAAGATCTATGTTGTTAAACCAGCAAGCGTTACCTTTATCTCCTCTGAGTGTTTATAATAAGGAAATCTGTCGTATATGTTACAGAAGCTCATTCTATACAGAATATTACTACGTTCTTCTCTTATCCGTGGCTCGAGTCTTATCGTACATGCTATTGATTATCATTTTAAAAAATATATATTATATATACATCAACGCTATTCATATTTTTTTATAAGCTTACTGTATTTACCTATTTTGTGTCTGTATTTTCTTTTTTAAATATAAGCCAACCGTTTTTAAGAAAGTACTTGTGACCATGTCAAATTAAATGCGAAGCATTTTGACAATAAAACTGTTTGTGTGTAATATTATTTCTAAACTATCTTTTCATATTTCAATAAACATAGAGATACGAGCGCTATAACTTTATGAATAGCAAACGTATTTGGGTTCAACTGTTGGTATGTAGGTAAGCAATGACATATATTATGATTTAGGCTATAATCGTACAAATTAACCAATCAGAAAGCAAATCTAAAATGTATGCAATTGACTCACCATCTCGTGTTTCAACTTCTGAATAGCACCGTCCAGTGACTCCTTCCTGGTGGGCCGTTTCTTCAACTCTTCAGCACAGCTGACCACCGAAAGCTTCCACTGAGCTTTAAGTGTCTTGGTCATCTCAAGTCTGGACTGATAAAACGCCCTGCATGCGTTGGACAGGTCAATGGGGTCTGTGTATCTCTTCAGAACATTGTTCTCATCAGCGACGTGAATTTCGGGAATTTCCATAATTTATTGTTAGAAATCGGAAATAATGCTGTCCCACTGTAAATATAGATCGAACTGCAAAGAAGTTGAAATCCGAAACTCCACACCAAAAATTGAACTCGAAGTTTTTTTCACAAATGTCCAAGCGTTGATATGTGTGTGTTGTTCCTTGCATTAAACTCTTTGCCGCATTGATTTGTCTCCCTTTACTGATGAACTCCCGATTGTTGTCAATGGAGTGGAGGTGTCAACAAAACAAGAACAAAAACCTGCGAGTCTGTCAGCCCGGTAGTCGTGACAGCTGTAGTAAGGTGTAGTGTGCCATCTGGGAAAACAATAGACAGACGGTATTAGGTAAGCGATACGATACTCTCGTATTCATGTTTTGTATTTTGTTGTGTGTAGTTAAGTTTCTACTGAGCAAGTGTCTGCTGTGGAGAGGACCAGGGGCGAAGGCAGACATTTTTTTCCAGGGTGGGAAGGGGGGGGGGCTGAACGTTCTCGTTCCAAAGATGTACCAATTTTTTAACGAATTTAGTACATATTTTAAAAAAATCTGTTGAACAAATTATTTTCTTTTAAATTCCCGGGGGTAGGGGGGCGTAGCCCTCTCAACCCCCCCCCCATGGCTTCGCCCCTGGAGAGGACTGTAGGTGATGATCTTCATGTGCGTCCATGCACACTTTGCCCGGGGCCTGTAGGGATGGGCAAAGTTGCCTTATACTTCAAAAATAAAACTTCGCTAATATTGTTACATAGCATTGTCTTTTAAAACTATTTCTGGAAAGGCATGTGAACATACCAGCCTCCCTTCCGACCAAAAATTATAGCTCTATGTATGACGATATTATTATGTATAATTAAAATAAAAAGAAGTGTTGCATGATTTAAATTCTTTACTATAATTTTTTTTTATGCATACATGTATATAAATAAACCTATTACCAGATGGAGTTAGGGTGTTTCTAAAAATACACTCACATTGTTAACAAAGTTTGTGATTAGAGTTTACTTACATATTAGTAGACTTTGATGTGTGGTGTTGACACAACCTAAATAGACTAGCCAATAGCGACCGAGCACATGTTAACGAGGTTAGGAACATGTCAACATTTCACGGAATGTAACCATAGGAATTTAGGAATTTATATAGACAAGATTGTATATATACTGGGTTTATATATATCTGTATTTAAACTTTTATAGATTTAAACAACTATGTTAAATATTTCTTATATCCAGCCTGCTGGTATTTCTGTGCATTGTATGTACTCAGATTTTCAGGCATAGCCAGTGATGGCCATTCCGCGAACCGGTTATAAAAATTATAGGTGCTTATAGTGAACGGGTTGTTACATTATCCGGAAATATGAAAAAAAAAAAGTGGTTAAGCGACAATTTCTTCCGGGAAGTTTTCTCTCTACTAAGAACCACTTCCTAGAAATCCAGGATGTCCCTCACCCGCTTTCACATCCCTCTCAACCTTCCCCCATGTTAGATGTTGGAGGGAAAATATTTCATTTACTTTGTTATTATTCTTGTGTCTTTCTGTATTTAGTTATTGTGTTCGTCTAGAGTCTAGAGAGTTCCGTTTACGCTTTGAACATGGATTAGTATTGTTAAACGGTCAGCTTTTCATGTTAACCTCTGTATCATATATTAAACATATCGAACCTGACTTCTTCTAGTTAATAGAATTTAACTAATAATAATACTACAGATATAACTAAGAGCATTTAGCTGTATTTGTTTTACTGACATGACTTTAATAATTAATCATACATTACTGAAATGACTTTAATCATTAATCATACAAGCAGTCTTTATTTGGTTTCAGTGTGAACCAGCCTGTAGATTATTATACAACACACATCGACAAATGGCTTCCGTCACGCTCTCCCCGCACCGCCACTTCACCTCCTCTGTGTGTGTTCTACCTGGACACAGGTGACGAGTGACGGTACCGCACCCTACTCCACCCCTCTCCCCCCTTTTCTTTTTCACCGAGTGAAAAGTAAAGTTATGCCCCACCCCTCTCTTTTTTGTTTAGGTCCGGTTGGTCAATAGGGAGTTGGTGGGCCGGGGTGTGAGCTAGTGGAGGTGGCCAGACTTTGTGAATTGAGCTAATTACAGACACGCCCTAGTGCACCCTGAAACATGGCAGCTACCTTATGAAACCCCAAACCAGTTTTTATGATTCCCCAATGACGTAACGGTAGTTCGTCAACGATCATGAAAAGTTGGACAACAAAGTTTCGGACCCGTTTTGGCGTAAGCTTAATCAATGAACAGTAAGGCACGTCCAGTGGTCAGTAACGAGATAATACCACGTCCAGTGGTCAGTAACGAGATAATGCCACGTCCAGTGGTCAGTAACGAGATAATAACACGTCCAGTGGTCCGTAACGAGATATTGACACGTCCAGTGGTCAGTATTGATATCCAACAGAACTGACCCAAGGGAGTATGTATAACAGTGACTAGAATACTAAAGACGTGTTGCTTATACAAATCCGAAACAAAATATTCATGGTGCTAACTAATGTGTCATTTTTTTAAATATCCATTCAAAACAAGAGTTCAAAGGAAAGAGTAAGGATTGGTTTCTGTGTCCAGAACGTTCAAAATAATATTTGATATTATTTTAGTTGCTTATATTAAACAATCCAGAGAAACAAAGCAACGGCACATGTTTTTAAATATCAGAGTAGGCCTAAGTCTGGAAATCGGGCATATTGTTTAAAAAAGAGAAGTTTTTATTAGGCCGTGTTGATAGTTGACTAAAAAAAAAAACAACAGCATAAGTCGACATTAGCGGATAGTCACAAGACCATAATATTCCACCTCTAAACAAATAGAATCTACAGGCGTTCAATAATTGATACTAAATTTAACATACGTTGTGTTTTGTTTTACTGAATTTCAAATGATTGTCAGCCTTATGACGGATTACACAAGTGATATTAAAGTGTCCTATGTTTTAAAATGCACGTGAGGTACTTAACTTCCTCTTCATTGAGTGAAGACCATAATGTGCAAAGTTCATAGTTTAAGCCATTAAGCCACTTAAGTCATAATGTTTCTATGAAATGTAACTACCGGAGACAAACATGTTAAGTACTTTGAAGTTACATTATGTAGTTTACAACATACTCCCCCCCCCCCCCCTCTCTTAATAATAATACAAATTAATATCAATTTCGTTGGTCTAGACATCTATTAATTTTTTTAAATTACATTTTACATGTCATCTTTGATGCAAAAGGTTAGGAATCAAAATATGAGCATTTTATTAAGCCGTGGCTTACAAGGGTACTATGTGGCCTGCACAATGCTTATGTGCCTTTGTCCCAGCAATCTCTCCCTCTCAAACATCATTTTGTCTGCCAGGCATTAGAGAGAGGTATGTAATCTTAAATACACGTCCAGATCTTGAGGTGGGAAGGATAGATTGCCAGATACACGTCCAGATCTTGAGGTGGGAAGGATAGATTGCCAGATACACGTCCAGATCTTGAGGTGGGAAGGATAGATTGCCAGATACATGGTGTCAAAAGGAGCATAGAGAGACACAAAGGTGAACAAAGGATGGGAACAAAGGATGAGAACAAAGGATGAGAACAAAGGATGAGAACAAAGGATGACAACTGAGGTCGTTTAAAGTGTTTTATTTGAATAGTTCCGGAGTAAACCCACAATCAGTACAATTTATATTACAATGGCTGCATATAATTGTATTTTGTTAAAGCAGCCAAGAAACATTCACGTTAAACATTACATATATTTAATGTAGGATTTATTTGAAGTTTCAAAAAAAATGTACTTGGATATTAAACAGCAAAAAGACTACATATTAATATGTATTGATCGAACCAATATTTGTTATTATTATTAAACCTGTAGGCCTAAAAAAAAATAATAAAAAAATAGTATAAAAGACGGACATCTTAAAAGTTTTTTGATTTGGTGTTGGAGGGACGTCTGCTAACATATAAGGGAGGTCTGGGTATATTAACCATGATTATAAATTAGAATCTTTCCGAATGATGAGCCAATGCTCTGTCGTTATATGTAAATTTATATAACATTTGTATTTTATATAGGCCTACTATTTTTGACTGCATACTCTGTGTTAATAAAAAATTGAGTATATTGTTGTTTAACAATAGGTGATAAAGTTAACACAGAGACAGACTGAAGCTAAATAAAGGAAGCAACTTAAAGCAAATTATGTCTTTCTGAAATAGGAGAACTATTGTTGATGAATGAAATGTCTTTCTAAATATACTAAATATATCGACTCTTATTCTCTGAGCCCCACGAAGAAGAAAAATACAAAATGTACCAACAGTTGTTTAGGTTACATTGTAAATTGTGACAAAGCGGGGGTTTAATAATAGTCTGAACGAAGTTATAGTGACACAAAAACCTCTACTAAACGGAACGGTAATAAATTTTTACTATGTTAATAAATAGTTACTGCTTATATAGTATGATACGCCAACAACTGGTGTCGCCTATACATTTTCAGTAATTAAAATAATACTGGAATTAAACTGATTGATGTAACTATTATCATAAATAAAGTCATACAAGATTCTCCAACGTAAACTTCAAATCTTAATTTTTCCATTACTGATTTCCAATATCGTAACTCACAAATTATTATCAAGAAATATAGCACTTACCTTTGAAAAGGGGCCTATATTTTAAAAACTTAATCCATCTTCGGATTAAAAAAACAAAGTGTTTTGAACATAAAACGTATAGTATAATATAACTCTAACAGAGTTAATTCATTTAATGTGTACGCTTTCACGAGCTCTCCCAGAATATAGATATATCCATCACATTGACACGTATTATTTTTATTGAAACTGTCAACACTATAGTCTAAGTTTAGTCAAGCGGTTAAACGACTCCATACAAAGGTAAATGTAATGACATAGAAAGATCCAACAAGGTCTATTAACATCCTTGATTTGACAGCACACAAAAAAAGTCATTGACATGGTGTTACTGTGAAGATGTTTCGTGTGTGCGGGTCAGCACGCCAGAAAGTGTAGTTGAGCTTTAAGTAAACAGACACATGTCGGTGGCGTGTCACCAACTGGAGCGAATTGTGTCTTTATTTTTTTTTTTTGGTTTTTAAGTTTTAACTCATGTAGGCTTGCTTGTTGACAGCACACGTTGACTCATGGAGGCTCCGATGGGTATGACAGTTGTCGTAGTCACACACCATCACACCAATTGGTTTAACACATGTTCTATCTTCCCACATGTAGTCACACACTAACACACCATGCTAACACAGTTAGCCTTCCTAGCACTTGTAGGTTATATAAGTAGTTACATTTTCCCATTCAGCCAATTAGGATCAATTCAGCCACGGCATACAGGGGATCGGGTAGCCAGCCCAGTGTCAATAGCCGCCTTACTTATCCCCCAACTACTTTGGGGTACCCACCATAGTTGTTTTAGCCTTACGCTACATAGGCCAACCATATACTAAATTGTCAACTATTACAGTAGCCTATATTTTCTCTTCGTGAAATCTATTTCACATTAAACTCAACGAGATTAAAATTGTGCTGATACACATTGTGTCTTGTGAAAAAAAAATCACGATTTAAAGCAATACTTGAAATTATTATACTAAAATAATATTAAATTCTTTTGTAACATGCTGTTATCAACATGTTTGTTTACTAATTTTAAATGTGACGAACAATGACTTGTCCAAAGTTACAAGAATTCTAACAAATTGACATATATTTGCATGATACAAAGCATGTTTTCCCCTTGTAAAGTAATAAAGATACTTATAACACTATTGCGATTTGTAGAATATAATCATGTGAAGAAAATTTAATAATTTTTGTTTAAAGTTGTTTTTTCGTACTTTTTTTTAGTCTCATAAGTATAGGCCCACTCGACTCTGAAACATGGCCCACTCGACTCTGAAACATGGCCCACTCGACTCTGAAACATGGCCCACTCGACTCTGAAACATGGCCCACTCGACTCTGAAACATGGCCCACTCGACTCTGAAACATGGCCCACTCGACTCTGAAACATGGCCCACTCGACTCTGAAACATGGCCCACTCGACTCTGAAACATGGCCCACTCGACTCTGAAACATGGCCCACTCGACTCTGAAACATGGCCCACTCGACTCTGAAACATGGCCCACTCGACTCTGAAACATGGCCCACTCGACTCTGAAACATGGCCCACTCGACTCTGAAACATGGCCCACTCGACTCTGAAACATGGCCCACTCGACTCTGAAACATGGCCCACTCGACTCTGAAACATGGCCCACTCGACTCTGAAACATGGCCCACTCGACTCTGAAACATGGCCCACTCGACTCTGAAACATGGCCCACTCGACTCTGAAACATGGCCCACTCGACTCTGAAACATGCTAAACAAACAGCATTTTAATTCAAGTGCTATTGCAGTAGCCTTCAGCCGAGACTAATTTCTGTTATTTTTAAAAATTTAAATTCGCCTAGCATATTTAGATAAAATAATGATTTCTTTAAATTAGCCATCGATCGTTGTTTAAGTCTAGTCTTGCACTTTAAACGATGTAAAGTTGTTGGGGTTTCCTGATTGAATCATATTCTACCCAGACAGAAAGAGGATTTTATAAGCATTTGTCCAAACATACGGAACACCCAAAAGTGTTTGCCTTTTTGTCTTAAATGTACGTTTTGTTGTAAAACTACAATTAATATGCTGTTAGTTTTACATTCTGGATTTGATGTTGTATTATCTAGGGGAGAATACTCATTAATTTGTCTTTGTTTAATACATCCGAGGTTAATGTTTTAAAGCTATTTAATGATAGATGAACATTAGAACAGTTATAGAACAATAGAACAGTTATAGAACAATAGAACAATAGAACAATTATAGAACAATAGAACAGTTATAGAGCAAGAAAACAATTATAGAACCTTAGAACCGCTATAGAACTATATAAACGTTTTAGAACAATTGAAAAATTATAGAACATTACACAGTTATAGAACAATAAAACAATTATAGAACAATAGAACAATTATAGAACATTAGAACAGTTATATAACAATAAAACAATTATAGAACGATAGAACAGTCATAGAACAATAGAACAGTTATAGAACAGTAGAACAGTTATAGAACAATATAACAGTTGTAGAAAAATAGATCAGTATAACAGTTATAGAACAATCGTACGGATATAAAACAATAGAATATTTATTTTATAAATTGTACATGTACAGGTAAATGCTTGAAATGTGAACTAAATATGTAACGCAGAACGTTTTAAATTATGTGTGAGTTGTGTGGCTGGTGAGTATGTCTTTAATGTAAACAAAGACATATGGTAGAAAACAAAAGCATACACAACCTAGTCAGGTGTAAATGAAATGGTACAACACTGGCAGCTCCGAAAACTCGTGTCTATAAATATAACATATAGTCTATAATGTAAATTAAAAATATTTTTTTCATTTAAGTTCGAACAAGAAAATCTGTTTCAACAATGTGCGTTTATATAGACAAGTGCCAAACCCTTTTGCCAGAACGAGGCTTGTAAGAAGATGACATTAACTCAATAATTGTGCCTTTTGTTTATGCGACTTCGTTTACACAGGTGCTTACAAGCGAACAAACGACACTGTGGACTTCTGCTCGGCTGCAAGTGCTTAAGCGGCAGGGTCGGTTCTGGCGGGTAGTGTTATGCCCCATCTCCCTCACCTTTCTTTCTTCCAGGGTTGAGCACACGACCGTCTCAATGACGGTTCCCCAACCATGTATCTTCTCTACCTTACAGCAATGTATGAGCAATGTATGACCAATGAATGACCGATGTATGACCAATGTATGACCGATGTATGACCAATGTATGACCTATGTATGACCAATGTATGACCGATGTATGACCAATGTATGACCAATGAATGATCGATGTATGACCAATGTATGACCGATGTATGACCGATGTATGACCAATGTATGACCAATGAATGACCGATGTATGACCAATGTATGACCAATGTATGACCGATGTATGAGCAACGTATGACCAATGTATGACCAATGTATGACCAATGTATGACCGATGTATGACCACTGTATGACCAATGAATGGCCGATGTATGACTAATGTATGGCCGATGTATGACCGATGTATGACCAATGTATGACCAATGTATGACCGATGTATGAGCAACGTATGACCAATGTATGACCAATGTATGACCAATGTATGACCAATGCATGACCAATGTATGATCTGTCTGTATGTTTCTCTCTCTCCCTCTCTAGAGAATCTCTCTAAGGCGACAGATTAAGAGACATGGGTCACGGACTACTGTTAATCCAAGTTATCAGCTCTCACAAAGTTTCATTTGCTAGTCCAACTCTTGAAAAATGACTTGAAAGTCGGTAGTGATGGAGGCTTGGTCTAATGCAGCGGTTCCCAGCCTGTGTGTCGCGAACCCTTTGTGGGTCGAACGACCATTTTACGGGGGTCACCTAAGACCTTTGAAAGACATATATTTTCCAAATACTATTTTGACTGATACTGTGTTCTTCAATTTCCAACAAAATATCTTTGTGAAACTGGGTTTTCCAGCTTGTTGGTTATCATAAGTAGACTTGTGGAAGATGATGATCTTCACTGTACTCATGCAAAGACTGAGCCGAGCGTTTCTGATCCGATGAGAAAGACGCAATCTCAACATTAGCACTAACGTTCGTGTTAGAAATCTATTATGTCACATTATATAACATATTGTTTTTGTGATTAAGCTTAATCACTATGTTTTTAATCTGTTTAATTTGTAACAATGAAAATACATCCTGCATATATGATATTTATATTTACCTCATAACTGTAATTTACTACTTTTATTAATTATGAGACGAAAATAATTTTATGATTGTTGGTTGCCACAACGTGAGAAGCTGTATTATAGGGTCGAGGCATTACGAAGGTTGGGAACCACTGAGTCTAATGAGTTCCACAGTCTAAGGCCTATGGGCTTACGGGAAAAAAAACATATTTGTAAACGCCGATGCGTGGGTGTTTCACTCTGACCTTGTAAATACAAGTTGAAGACATTTAAATGTGTAGTTATGTCTGCCTCTTCTCATTATTCAATGCCAGAATTTATTTTTTCCATCCAGAAACACCTTAATTGCTTCCAAACAAGAAACGAGTCCATTCAACACTTTAACTTACAGCGCCATTCGATGGCCCGAATCTATTTTTTTTAAAAGAGAATTGAACTGCATGTAAATCAAGAGTGGGAATCTCTACGAAGACTACCTTAACGACAGAGTCCATCACAGTCCTATGATCAGGTTTTTGCATAATGATTTTCCTGAAGTTTAGCAGTCAACATCCAATCAAATTCTAAAAACCATTTGACATTCAGCCGTCATCAACTTTGCTGTTTTGACTTGCATTGAAAAAACAACATCTTTTTATGGCTTTTCCGCGTGCCATTGAAAATTACTCTGCGTGTCACGTCTTAATTGCGTACCTTCGGTTGCAGAGCCATTGTCTATCTATCTGTTTAAAAAAATGTAAATCTTACCGAATCACATTAGCCTGGGCAGATATTTCAATTATCAGATTTTGTTTTTATGTAGGGAGGGGGAAATAACCGACACTTTCAAGTGTAAAACTAGGATTATTTCCCTTTAAGCAAACGGTGAACTAGATACTGTTATCAATTTCAAACACGCCTATTACTATTACACCCACACACATACACACAATTACTACATAAATGTAATGAAATATAAAAACCAATATTTAATACCACTTTGAAAGCGCTTTGTACGTGAACTTTTTCTAAACGTGTACAAAGAGATAAAGAAAACCGTTTCAAAGAGGTTTTATGGAGATTATAAAGAACTGAAGGTCCAAGCCAGGAGAGAAACTTCCTGTGTTCTTGTGACCCGTTTACGGGGGTTAAACATGGCTGGCGTGAGAGCAAGCTTGTTTGTGCGTGTCTGGTGAGGGAGAAGGGCGGCGGTGAGGGCGGATGCAGGTGGGGGGGGGGGGGAGAGGAGTTATTAAACAAGAACCAGGTATCCGATGAGATGAAACGAATGGCGCCCCCGTGGTGAGCCTGCTTACTCTGTAGTCGATTATAGAAACCACATTTAAAGTTACAGATGTACGCGGGCTACCGCTTGAAGTCCAGTGACTTGCACAAGCACGCTCCCCCCCCCCCCCCCCCCCACCCTACATCCTAACGCCTGTTTTCGGTTCTCAAACATAGGCTGAAGGGCGGGAAAGGGTGGAGGATTGACACACGCACCTGAGGGCGCGGAAATATATTGGTGGTGGAGGGGTGTCGATCGGGTTGAGATGCGCAGACCCGTGTAATCAAATTACCTAGACCTGCATATTGTAGGCCTACACGAACAGACATACACAAAATATGGCGTTTTTAAAAGGGTCCTTTATAGCCCGGATCCCCTAGTCTAGAAAACACAATCACACTTTAACTGTAGGCCTACTATTCAAAGTAATGGATGCAACACTATAATGTAAATATGATATTCTAAGGCTCCTCCCCAATCCCCCCCCTCCCCCAAGGCCCTATTTTACTCAAACTACTACAGAAGACCAAGTAGGCCTATATATAGTCTGTGTTGGTTGCTACTTTATTATGAAGTGTTTGACGTTTTTTTTCTTTTAGCCTCTTGGCCATAATTACATAATGAACTTGAATTTTTAAATAATAATAATTAT
This sequence comes from Anisus vortex, assembly GCA_949126835.1. Taxonomy (NCBI): domain Eukaryota; kingdom Metazoa; phylum Mollusca; class Gastropoda; family Planorbidae; genus Anisus; species Anisus vortex. The sequence continues at coordinate 16,099,794 of OX421493.1, forward strand.
ATTTGTATATCGCTGCCAACAAACATAATGTATAAAGCTCAGAGCGCATTTAACATTGAGCACCAAACGACTAAGAACACGGATAGAATTATCTAAAAAGGATATAAAGCTAATTTAAGACTCTATAAACATAGAACAAAGCTAGTCCAAATAAATGTAGAGTTAACCAACCTACTATAAAAAGAAAAACAGCAGGGGTCCAAAAAAATGCACCAATGTGCATAGATATGTAGCGCTATATTATGATGACTACGAGAGGAAGCTACATAGTGTGAGAAAGACTGCGTGTGTGAAATATATATTTTATATACAAGCTAAATTCCCCGGCGTTGCAAGGGGCAAAATTAAATAGGCCTATATAAGCTACAGATAAAAATTTCATAAAATACAAAGAACAGAAAGCTGTAGATCTAATAATTTAAAAAATAGAATTTTTATTTACTGAAAACATTTAGGAAAGTAATTTAAAATAAATATTGTAATCGGGTTAAAAATAGGTTGGCATAGGTCTTTTTATTTTAGCAAAATGCTAAATAAACCAATTTGTCAATTTGATTCGTTAAACACACACAGAGAGCTACATATATATATATATATATATATATATAGTAAGAGAGAGAGAGAGAAATAGAGACAAATTTAAGAAAGATTTTTGCCCCACAATCTTCACTCCGCCTGTAATCAGTAATCATGACCTCAATATAGGCGTGAATCATCTTTCTTTTCTTTGTTTTTTTTCCTCACCTGATACACATCTCTACTTAAGTCTGCGAGTGTCAAGTTTTAAAAACCCTCCGTTTTATTTTGTTATTCCCCCCCCCCCCCCTTATCATTAGCACGTTCTGACGCGAAGTAAGCAGACGATACACTCCCTTTAAACAAATTAATAAGCGGCCTAGCCAAAGTACTGGATCTAGTTTATCCATAAGTATTCTGAGCTTACATAATATTATAATAATATATAAATAAAACACAATGGAAAACGGATCATGTTTGTTTGTTGAATGAACGGCCAGGGCGCACCAAGTTGTGTGTAGATAGCTGGGAGTTGTCTTCCCTAACAAACGGGGGCGGGGATGAGGGGCGCGAGGGGGGGGGGCAACAATAACAAACCAATCCAGTTTAAGAATTGCTCTCACGTGCTTTCTTTGACCTATTTACACGCGGCTGTGAAAAAAAAAAAAGGTTAACCGGCTGTTTCCCGGAACTATGAAATTCCAGAAGATGAAGTTAACGTTATGATAAACCAGAACGTGAAAATAACCAAAAGGCCATAACGTTGACTTAATATTTTAATTTATTATATTATTATATTAAGCTTATATCACATTTCATTTTTATAAGCTTTATTATCTTAAGTTTATATTATTTTATGTTTATTGATCTATATTATATTGCAGAATTTTGTTTAATCAGACAATTAATGTTTTAAGATTATATTTCATTTCGCTTATATTATTATGATATTTTGGCTTATATCATGTTGTTTTTATATCAGATTATATTATATACGTAAACTCCTACTCTCGACTTTGCATAATATATAATAATATATCCATTACATAATAATATTTTTATGTAGCCGAATAAATGTAATTTCTTGCAAGAATTTAAACATACATTAGGAACACAATTGAATTCTTTAGATAGGTCTATAGCTTCTAAACATACCAACCTGTCAGTGTAGACGGCTACAATTCAAACAAATGTATTCCTGTGTGAATAGTTAACTGACAACCAAGTAGTTCAAAGATGCATGGGTTGCCATGGAGATTAATCCAAACATGTACTTCTTTCTATTATATTACGCAGGCAGTAAGTATGCACATATTATCTCGCGTTATACATTCTCATTCATTTCTTTTTCTTTGTTTGAGTTATGAATTTAAAAAAATAAGGATAAATATTTCAGCAGGCCAAGTCATGCTACAGGCTGCCCATTAGAGTATAGCTGGCGGAAACAGAGCGACAAAAAGTATGAGTATGAATGTGTAAGCATGAAGAAGAGATAGAGAGAGATGGAGAGAGGGAGTAAGGGAGAGAGAGAGTTAGGGAGTGAGGTTAAAAAAAAATGGTAGCCGTACAGTGGCACCAGACGGTGCATGGAATTCTACGAGGCCAGATCTCAGGTAACGAGGTGAGAGAGAAGGCGTTGCCAGTTCCTACCTGCTCACGTAGGCTTCGAATCATGTAATTGAATACCTGTAGAATGTAAAAGTAAACTGGAAAATATTTGAATGAATTTTTATTTTTGTTAAATCTGAAATATAACAATATTTTTTTAAATGTTGTATTTATAATTTATAGAAAGAAAAAAATAAAAAAAATAAAGAAAGAAAACATTTATGGTAACATTTTACACACAAAAATATTATTTTCCAGAAGTTTTTCAAGACGAGACCTTACATACCCACTCCTATTGTGATTTATATATGTAGGCCTATATTATTATGATTATGTTTATTCAACACACCAAGAAGAACAGCCATAATATAGCTGTAACGTATAGGGGAAAAGGATTGGGCTACAGGGTTACTATTCCAGCAGTATTTCAACTCTTATTCTAAGACAGGCGTTTTACCTTTATTATTGCAAATTTATGGAGTTTTTTGTTTGTTTTTGTTTTGGATGGGGGGGGGGGGGGGAAGGGCTAGGGCTCGTGTTTTGTTTTAGAGGAACGGAATCTCTCTGGGTGGTACGAAGGCGTAGCCAATTGTAGACACCTGGTGGGGCCAACCGGATTTTTTTTTTTTTTTTTTTTTTTTTTTTATCTCCACAATGAAATCTGTTAGTAACCTGGGATATGAATCTGACCTGAATTCGCCTCAGGGTCACGTGGTACTATACTGTCTTTTTTTTTCCTTCCTACATCAATTTATATCGCCCATTCGTTAAAGAAATAATAATATAAATGTCACTCCTAGATCAAAGTTTATAAAAAAAAATTAAACTTATCTGACAAATAATAGAAAGTAGGCAATAGCTGTTAAACTAGACGTAGATCAATATTAATTAAAAAAACCAAGCAATGTGTAAAAACGATGAATTTCATTTTCATGTTTTGTAAGAAAATTGTATGACATCCAAAGACATTGCTAGACATAGGTCAGGGCTAGACACTACTCACAAACACTACTCACAAACACTACTCACAAACACTACTCACAAACACTACTCACAAACACTACTCACAAAAGCAGAAACCCACAAAAAACTGAGTAGATCTATAAATGATTTAAAAAAAAGAAGAAGAAATCACTTGGCTATATTATGTATAGATCTAACTCAGTGAGGGAAATCCACAGACTATGGCAGTCATCAGCTTGCAAAAGGGATTCAAATATACTTTCAATAAGGATTTGACAATATGTCACTTTTAAGTGTATTTGAGGAAAACAATTAACCCTTACAGTCCCGGACGCGTATATAGAGGAACTGAAGGCAGCATAGATAGAAGTAGGTCGGTACGAGAAGGGTTAAGACTGGGGAAGCGGGATTTAGTAGCGTAGCTAAGGAGGGGAAAGGGGTACATATGTCCATGAGAACCTAATAAAAGAGGCTTACAGCGTTACATTTAGAATTTAGACAAATGGATAGCTTCTCCAATGTTAATAGTTCCTTTCCGGGTGTAAAATATCCTAGCTACGCTTGTGGGAGAGGTCAAGGAAGGAGGATGGCTTTGGCCACGACCACCCAATCAGATCAAAGCAATGTTATAATGTTGTTGTTTTTCCGATCACACCTAGCGTAAGTTATTGCCGAAGTGAATACGAAACTGCCATAAATAAATATGATCCCCATCTCTATTGATAGATATAGTCACCTTCTCCCACCCCACCCCCCCACCCCCAAAAAAAAAAAAAAAAAATAAAAAAAAAAAAAAAAAAAAAAAAAAAAAAAAAACACATGCGTTTTGTTTATTTTATATTTGTTAAACATTAAAACACAAAATTAATATATATATATATAATATATATAAACATATAATACACACAAATACAATTATGCTCCGGCCAGCTTTGTCTCCATATCAGCATCAAGGTAACACTTAACATTAGGAGATGAAATTGCGGATTGGAGGAGGAATATGGCACACCCATACCCATGTGGCCAGATAAGGCACTAGACTGCAACCCACAGGAGAAGAGATAAGTGGTCAGGGCAAAACATGCCTACATAAGGGCCGGTTACAAACGAGGCAAAGGGCTGCTGGTCTCTGATGGAAGTCGCCCTTGATCGAGGCAGATGAAGAGCTGTAATTACGGCCCTTTTCTCCTTTGGGGACCCCTGGGATTAAGTCATGTCTAGAAAACCCTAAATACAGTATAGTTGTAAATGTTGCAGTAAGAGACTCTAGTGACCCTCCCCGTTTCAATTAACCATATATTGAGTAGAGAGATGGGGAGAGACATCGAAGTGAACTCACCCAACAATCACCTGCTAGCCCAATCAATATAATTAGGTTAGGGCATCACAGCTAATTAACGTTGTTTTTTTTTCTAATTTTTTTTTCGGTTAAAAAAGGTACGTGTTTACTTTCTACTTAATATGCAATTTTTCTGTGTAATTTTTTATCTTCTTACACTTTGTTGACCCAAAGACTGTAATATTATAGTCTTTGGTTGATCTTCTCAATGTTTGTGAATGGATCTGCTTAGGACAAATTGTTTATTTTAGCCAATATTTTGTTTTATTATTGAAAATGAGGTAAGCATTTCTGATGTGTTTTTTTTTAACTATCACAGAAACAAGAAGACAAAAAATGCTTCATAGGCATTTCATTTTTAATATCTTTCATTCTATACATTATATACACCTTGTATATAGAGCCCCGAATAAGGGGAAACATTCGGGCTTGTCAAGACCAAAGGCATGTGTATTTCTCAATATTTGTGTCTGTTTAAATCATAATATGACTTTACGCTTCGTATACATCTGCTTTCTTTTTGGTAACAGCAGCGTTGTTCATTTCCTCAAGTTGACAACGTCTCTCTATAACTTTGTGGCTTTTCTGGTAGCCCGTTAGACCCATATGCGCCCTAAAGATCCTTTTACATATGGCCCACTAAAAACTAATAGGCAGTGCCAAGCCAGTTGTCTTATTTTTTCGCTTTTCATTCTGACCGTTTTAAGTTCAGCACTGGACTTTCTGCCAAGTGCGATAGCATTTCATCACTTCTTTCAGTCGTCTGCTAATTTTACCCGTGTTTCTTTTACAATAGGCGATGTAAATAGTGCTTGACTTTAAAAAAAACAGTAACAAAAAAAAAAAAACTCTTTATAAATATTTCTTTAGTTTTTACTAACTAAAATAATATCTGTTCTCTTAATAGTTCCTTATAGAACGAAAATACCTTTTTCTCTCCACAGATAAAACAAAGTCAGTGAAAACGAAAATGTGGAAATCGTGTTGTTGGATTACCTTGGCGATTCTGGCCGTGACGTTCAAGCAATGCAGCTTTAAAACTCTACCAGTCACCACAAATCCATTTGTACAAGACCCAGGCGGTAGCAATGGCACACAGAGAGGACTAATAGAAACCACAACCCCCGACCCACCACAAGTTAGTACAATCCAGGATCTACTCGAGTATACTACTACCAGTGTTCTATGTGACTCTAATACCAACTGTGGACCACTTGAAGACGATACCACATACGGTTTACCGGAATACGGTTCCACCGTTAACCCAACATTTTATCCAGAGATGCATGAAACCTTCCTCGGACCACTGGAATATGAAGCCAGCACCCGTGATCCGCGGCAGGGTGATAGCACTTCTGGCCCACAGCGTTTGTATACTGGCAAGGACTCAGCAGCTGTAACAGATGTAGTCACCCATGAGGGGGACCGTGCTGATACGAATGACCCAAGCTATGTCACAGAGTATCCCACACAACTAGAGACTGACGATTATTTCACGGCAGATGGCTTTACAGACATGCCGTACGACTACATGGATTATCCCCAGGGCTACACGGATTATCCCCAGGGCTACACGGATTATCCCATGGATTACGATGATGATGAAAATGCTCCGTTGAACTATAGCGACGCGCAACTGAGGTGCGTGTGTTGGATGTGTCCCAATGTATTTGTGCGTCCTTGAGTGTGTATATCTGTTTGTGATGCGTCATTATCTTTATCTTTCGATCTGTGCATGTATGTCTATTTGTATGTATGTTATTTTAGTATTTATAGATGTATGTGTGCAGAGGAAATTGTGGCCGAGCGGCAGTGCGTTCGGCTGGCGTATCGAAGGTCCTGGGTTTAGAGGTGTCTATGAGTCTACCTAGATCTGATGGGTACCTGACTTTAGTTGGGGTAACGTAAGGGCGGCTGACCACACTAGTATACCGTGGCCACAAAAACTGGTGAACGCTGTTTCACCGACCCTACGGATCTATTTGGTCCTACTTTACTCTCTTATGAGTCAGTGTCCTCAAGAGTCTCACTTTGCTAGAATGCCTGTGTCTACATCAAACATTATGTCACCACATTACCAATGCTTTTGATTCCATTTTTCTCACTCCAAAATCTGTATTTTTTTCCACCATGTAACATCTCCTCAGGTACTATTCTCACCTGTATGAAAGATTAGTGGCGCGTGTTCCAGGTATTGAGGACAAAGGGAAATCTGTGTACCCTACACCTGCTAATAGATGCGTGAGAAAAGAATACAGACTGCTGTCAGACGATGAAAGAACTCGATTCCATAATGCCATCAATGCACTGAAGCGTGACACGGTAATAGTATTTAAACGTTTTCTTCGTATGTACGTCCACGCGTTTTTTTTCTTATGTTTTGGATTTAGACATCTACCTAAATGGTTTGGATAAAAGGATTCAGACTTGTACCTGAGAATACAAGTCGAGATTACCATCTTATTGCACGGAGAACGAATTCCGATGTGTTTTGCAACACTGACACATCACTATATAGGATTCAGAACAACCGGTTGGCAGTGACTGTCAAATTTGAGATCCTGCAAGGCCGGGCAATCGAATAGCACGTGGTCGACCGCCCTTTTTTGCATCCCTGCAGTCTCCACACCACGAATTAAAGTGGGACCTAAACCTACTTCAGTAGACCCATGTAGGACAATGCTTAGTTTGAAATTGGGCATCCGCGGACTTTTCCCTTCTGCGGAGCCTCCACCGCAAATCAGCTCGATTTGGCCGTTTTAGATTATGAAACACACCTCGACCTTTGTCAAATTTTTCCAAGCTCGTGAAACCACCGTTCAGTCTTACAGTAACGGTTCGTGATAAAAAAAAACTTCTTCCATTGCGCTAGTGTTTAGATTTTTAATCCTTATGGCATTCAAAAACAACTAACAATTGGGTAAAAAATGCTGTTTGAAGGGATTTGCGACCTGAAGTGAGTTGACTGATCAAGTCGAGAAAACTAACAAAATAGCATCATTTTTAAACATAATAAAAAATGCACAACTAGAATGAAACCTCGGATAGGCGTCAGTTGCAATAATCTTTTTAATCCAATGTCTTTAAGAAATAAAATAAGTTTACTTTAATATTACTATAATCTTTTTTTTTTAGTCTGTCGACCCCAACAAATATGACAGCATTGCACTGCTGCATAGTGGAGGGAATCTCAATCTTGCACACAGGGGCCCCGGGTTTCTGGGCTGGCATAGAATCTACCTGATGATGTGAGTACTAGATTTGATTTTACTTTCTCCAAAGTAACGTTTTATCCGATGTTGTTTTTTTTCTGTTGTTTTCTTGCTTATTTCTTTTTAACAATTTCATACAGACATACACATTACTGAATGTAAGAATACCTACCTAAAAGTTAAGTTAATATGCTAGCGAAACTCTACTTGTCATCTACTAGGAACGAGTAGTTTGTGAAACAATTATTCGCTGGAAAGTGTGATTTCTATTTTGTTTCCAATGAAATATCTTCTTCTTCTTCTTCTTCATATTACTGTGGAGAACCCCGTTAGGGCCGAGGAAAGAGTCCACAATTTAACTACACATAAAATTTTTAAAAAAACTTCGCAAACAACAATTATAAACAGATGACAGAGTGTCACTTTAGGTTTTGTCCAGCCCATCAGTGAAGTCTTGAAAGCCGGCACAGAATTCAAATAATTTTAGGGCGTAACATTTTTTTCCAAAACAATCTTTTTCGGTTTCGGCGAAGTTCTAGTATCATTTTATCAAATTCACAATCTTGTTCAATAAAAATAAACAAAACATACCCAGATACAAGCAGACATTTTTATTCATATCATTATAGCAGCCATTGACATTGGCACATATAGTGGACTATATAATTTAATATGTGACACATATTACACCTTCTGTATAAGCAAAAAGTAGTAATTTTTCCTCAAATGCAAGTATTAACAAGCTTTTCCACCAGTAATTTGTTTAGGACAATACTTTTTTTTATTTTGAAAAAGAAATAGGTTCTTTTGTTGATAAAGTCAACAAAATCAACACAAAATAATAATTTGATTATATAGTGGACATTGGCCGAGAAAACATCCTAATGAGACTCTTCGGGCTAAAATCTGTCAAAGATATGTCAATTATTTATCTTATTAAATGAGACAATGCTGAGTGCTTTAACATTTATTCAAGATGTCATTCACTGACGCAAGGAAGAGGAATACTGTGGATGGGATGCGTCAAGGGGAACTAAATGCAATAAGAGTAACGTTTGAGTAATTTTGAGAGGTACCCCATAGTTAAAATAAGAGTTTCCCCATAGTTGATATAAGAGTAACCTCGGAGTACGGCGTATATAATAGTTGCGTCGTAGTTTATATAAGAGTTACCTCAGAGTTTAAACAAGTGTTACATTGGATTTAATGTACGGGTTACCTCTGAGTCATTATATGAGTTACCTAGGAGTTAAAACAAGAGTTAACATAGGAGTTAATCTCCAGGGATAAATAATAGCTTCAATACAGTATAATTTCAAATCTGATTGAATAAATTACATGTATATTTGCAATCTTTCCAAATAGTTTTCTTATCAGAAAATTTGTTTTTATTACGGTTTTCATTAAAACTATACATGTCCTTGTTCAAGTTATGAAACAGCTCTCCAGGAAGTTGATCCCAGTGTTTGCCTGGCATACTGGGATACCACCATGGAAGCTAAACTGCATCGACCAGCGCACTCTACCCTGTGGTCTCCGGAGCTACTGGGCACGCCTAACGGCCCGGTCGTGGATGGCCCTTTCGCCAACTGGACGACACCCCTGGGTGGCCCTCTCCTGAGAGAGGTGTCAGCCGACGGAAGTTTGTTTACTTCCAATATCATAGCCGGCATTTTGTCCCGATCCAGGTAGGAACTTTCAATTCAAAATTAGAATGCATATTTTCCAATTAAATGAAACAAAGAAAAGTTTCTCTAGAAAAAAGGTCTTGAGCTCTATTCAAGAGAGAAATCACAAATTTAATCGGCCATAGCATACGAGAAGATGGTGTTGCTTGCGCTATCTTCAAACGGTTTCTCTCCACCGCTAAATGATGTGAGTGTCTATAATATAAAAAAGTTAATCTAAGCGACAAATCCACAGCACAAGTATGGCATGCAATAATTATTTTCATTTTACAGTTAACAAAAATGTTGATAAATGAACTTATAAACATAGAAATAGAAATTAGAACTGCTTAAAAAAAAACAGTAGTCTAAATCTTAGATAAAAATATTTTTTTTAAACAATTTTGCTTAAAGTTTTATGTTATAAAAGACAAAAAAAAAGTTTACATATTTTTATTGTATTGTAAAACAATCAATGTAAAACAGATCAGTGCGGTAAAACATAAAGAAACAAATAAAAACATTTAAAGTTGAGAAATCACAACTCAAATATTTTCAATTATAATTTCATTACTATTTAGGATAACTTAGTGGGAAAAAAATTAAAATAAAGCGTACATAAAATGATGCAAAAGTTTTGTATAGAATATCTGTAATATATAATAAGCTAAAAGAGATAATTTGATTAGATAAATTATTCCACAGACAGGAAGATATTACCTCGTCCGATGACATACAGCCTCGCTTTGACTTTGAATCATTCCACGAAAGCGCCCATGCCTTCAGTGGCGGTGCAATGAAAACTTTTGCCACTGCAGCATTTGATCCCATGTTCTATCTCTTGCACACCTTCATCGACTACGTCTGGAGTTTGTTCCGAGAGAATCTAAAACGTAACGGAGTCAACCCTGAAAACTTTCCAAATATTACTGTAAGTTTTAAACAGTATACTATAGAAGATCACCTAAAACAAATCTAAGTGTACGGTAGTGCAAATCACCTATGCACCAAATAAATATTAGTGTGTATCCTCTAAACGTCAAACTGAAAGTATAGTTATAGTCAAACACATGAAAACCAAACTAAGATATAGTTAATCATTAAACCTCTGAACACCAAACTAATTATAATGTTATAGTATAGTGTAACTAATCGTATCACCAAAATGTAATGTAAAGTTGAGTAAGTTACCCAAACAACAAACTTAATGTATAGTTACAGTCAAACAGTTGAAAAACGAACTACATGTAAAATAAGTTAGCTAATCCATACATTTCAAACTAAAGGTCTAGATAAATGTTTAATTCATGGCCTGACGGCCGTTTTAGAACCCCCCAAACTTACAACTTAGAGAGTATAAGTCGTGGATATCTATACAATTGAAAATGGTAACCAGAAATAAGGGTCAGGTCATCACAACGTCACGGTATGTTAGCTAGAACAAAGTTACTTCACCACTCGGTCCAAGAGAACCAATATCATAGATATATATATAATTATATATACACCACCGTTTCCTCAGTGACAGACGCGTAAAGGAAAAAAACGTTTTCTAAGAGATATCTGATTATACTAGATCTAGTTTTTTTTTTTTAGGTTTTACGTTTAAATATTTTCTACAACATAGGGCGAGGTGGCCGAGCGGCAGCGCGTTCGGATGGCTTACCGAAGGTCCTTGATTCGAATCCTAGTGAAGGATATAACTTGTTCCCGGGTCTGGAGGGTGTCCCTGAGTCTACTCAGCTCTGTTGGGTACCTGACTTTAGTTAAGGGTAATGTAAAGGTGGCTGGGCATTGTACTGGCCACACAGGCCCTGAATGTCGTGGTCACAGAAACTGTTGATCTCTGCTTCACCGGCCTATTGGATCAAATTGGATCGACGGGATACTTTTTTTATTTTTCACAACAAAAAATGTCACATTATGTATTGAGCGAAAATGTATATAAAGTGGTTTCAAATTAAAACACTTGACCTAATGCATTAAATTGCAGGTGTTCAAGAGATTTTAAATTTTTTAATGTGGCTTCATTTAAATACTCAAAAAGGATGTGGATCCCCTACACGCGGCCGATGCACCAACACATTTTGGAAACCTAACTCATGCTGATGGTTTTTTGGAGGTTTTGGCACAAACTGTAACGTATAGCCCAAATCCAGTCTGTTCTGAACGGCGACCAGATTGTGGGTCAAGGTAAGTAAAAATTATAGCACCAAACTTTAACTAGACTAATATTTCTTGCTTTAGGAAAGCTATAAACAAAACAAAAAGATAAACACAGCAAATACACATTTTAATATGAATATAAAACAAAATGCATAAGTCCACTAACAAAAATTGAATAATAGTTTTGGTCAGGCAGCAGGCAGGCAAAAAAATCTAAAAAATCTGGATAGTTGTGTGAATATATAGAGGTCTAGATGGATGTATGGATGTATAGAAAAATAAAGGGATAGATTGATAATGTATTTTGAACATAAACTCTTGGGGCCTCAAGAAAAAATTGTATTTTCCAGTTTATTACCCATACTGAAAGAGTCCTTATATTAACTCAGCTATGGCTTTGTTTATGTTTAACTCAAATCAATTGGCAAATGTTAAACGGTCTAAGAAGTTTTAATACCAAGTCTACTTTATTCCCATCCTATACATATTCTTATCATAAAGATACGTTTAAAAATAAGTGCTCACTCAAATTTTTTTTTACAACAATCTTTTTTTTAATATAGGTTTTTGACTTGCAAAATTAAAACTCAACATTGCCTGCCCACGAAAGTTACCAGCCACACCATCAATGAAGCAACGGCCAGCCAGACAACCACTGCATCCAGTCCCAGGCAGACAACCGTTAACTAATCCAGCAAACAGGAATCGGAATTGGAATCTACATCAAGGACATAAATCAAAGTTATCTTGAAGTTTATTCCCCCCCCTCCCCCATCACCCCGCTAAACTTCCGAAATGATGTTACTTGTTGAGGCTCAAATGTTAAATAAAGGGATACCATAAAATTAACTTGTGTTATCTAATTTATTGTTAGGAAAAACGTGTTTTTTTTTACATTTATTCTTGATGTCCATACATCTACTGCATTGTAGTGCTATGTGTTTCTTATCGCCTAACCCCGTGGTGTAGTAGGGAGGGGGAGCAGAGACGTACACAAAAAAGGCAGGGGGTACAAAACACCAAGGGCGCCAAACTGTGCCTTGCATACCAATACATCGCCAATGTAATTTATATCAAGAGCGCACTGAGATATGTAATAGCATGGATACAAGCGTCATATAAATAACCATTATTATTATTAAGGTATAAAAAAAAACCTTAAAAGATGCTACAATGTTACATTTAGATATATGTGAATTAACCGCTAGGAGGTCGAGGGCGCCAATCTTATAATTCATTCCCGGATGCAAAATATCTTAGCTACGCCGTAATTCCCGCTTTGTATCAGATTGTTTCATCAAAATATGTCAGCAGGGGAGGGTGGAGATTAAGGTCAAATTGGAGGCCCAGATACTTAAATTGCAATGATGAAACAATTTGACAAAGCACTTTGACGTGAGAAAGCTTCAGACTACATCTACGACCCAGGCTAAGACAACTCGTAACATTTTGTTCGCGAACGATTGTGCCCTAAATGCTACCAAAGAACAGGCGTATTCATTACATGTTCGAACTTCTGCCTCGCCATCGCCACTAAAAAGATGGAAGTTCTGCATCAGAAGAATCCTGACAGTATGACAATATTGGGCCGTTCATCACGGCCAACGACCAGAAGCTCAACAAAATGAACACGTACATATACCTCGGCAGTAATCTGAAACAGTCAGTTCATATAGATGAGGCGGTAAACTGTGGGATCGCCAAAGCCAGCGGTACATTCGGAAGACTCCAGTCCAACATCTTGGTACAAGAGGCACCAAGCTAACTGAAAATGTACGCTGCGTTCATTCTTCCGGTCCTCCTATACACCCGTGAGACATAGACTGCGTACAGCTGCCATGTCAAGAAACTAAACCACTTTTGAGTTACCCGAAGACAGTTGCTTCAAATCAAATGGCAGGACAAAGTGTTGGACACAGATGTACTGACACGATGTAAACAATGCAGTAAACGTTTATTTACAACTGTTACATCTGGCCCCAAACTGTGACGGTTACCCATCCCTTTAGACCCTGCCAGCATGATAGAGAGGCGGTTCTTGTCGCCTGGGCAGCCCAGGACCCGCTAATATTTGCCCAGGCTTTTCCCTAAGAAATGAAGATGGGCACTATTGCAAAATTAAAAAAACGAGTCTGGATGAACTCGCTGCTCACACGCTCGACTAAGGCACTAGTTTATTGAACATGCGTTTTGAGCACCCTGCTGTACGGCAGTGAAACATGGAGCACATATTCCTGGCAGGAGAAAAAGTTGAACACCTACCACCTCAGGTGTCTCAGACGCATTTTAGATATAAGATGGCAGGACAGGGTTTCAAATGCAGAGGTCCTACTAAGAGCAGAGTGTCAAGACATCCGCATTACTCTCAGTAACAGACGTCTCAACTGGCAAGGTCATGTTCGCCGAATGCCACAGGGTCGACTTCCACAGAACATCCTTTATGGAACATTAGCTTCGGGACAGAGACCTGCTGAACGTCCAAAACTGAGATTTGCAGATGTCTGCAAAAAAGACATGAAGCACCTCCAAATTGACCCAAACAGTTGGGAGATCATGGCGCAGGATAGGCCCACCTGGAGGGCAAGAATCAAAGAAGGTTCCAGGCTTGCGGGAGAGGAGCGCGCCAGGAACAAGAGGGTGGAGAAAAATGTGGTCCCCCTCCGCTACCTTCATCTGCAGCCAGTGTGACCGTGCCTGTACGTCCAGGATTGGCCTCTTTAGCCACATGAGGGCCTGCAAGAGAAATGGATCGTCTCACGAGACGTAAAATGCCGACGAAACAACTGTTTAACGTAAAATAATCGTATAGCTTATATCTTGAAATTAATACATAGTACTAGATTTGTAAAAAGAGCTAATAATCATCAACATATATAATTACCGTGAGTTTGTTTGTTTGTTTATATATATATATATAGAAGATAGATATATATATGTTTGTTCGCTATAGGCACCTAAGCCGTTTGACTAATCGGGACAAAAGTTAAATGTATAAATCGGAAACGTACTCCAAAAGATAATTTTATTTTATGACTTATAATCATAAATGAGTTAATTTTTTAAATCAAAAAAAGTATATCCGGCTATACAAATAAATATAACCGTACATTGAATTGAATTGAATTGAATTGTTGAATTTCCGGCTCATCAACATCGAAGGTTATATAGGGTCTTTTTGATAACGTTGTTGTCATTTGTCTCTTGTATCCATTTTATTGTTCTTATATCTTTAGATTTTGTTGTACAGTTGTATGTCTTTAATATAGTTTATTATATGTTTTGGTTTAATTTTGCTGAAAAGTTCATGAAGAGTTCTACAGTAATAGAATTTACGTCGAATGTCATCAAATGTATTACATTCCAACAAAATGTGAGACACTGTTAAGTTGGCATTGCAGAAAGCACACATTGGGGCCATTTCTCGTTTTAAGATAAACGAATGTGTTAGTTTCGTATGTCCTGTATGTAGTCTGCAGAGAATAACTGCGTCCTTTCGAACAAGTTGGCCTGTATCATGCCAGGTTTTTGAATTTTCCAAATACTGCAGTTTATTGCATTCGGTTTTCAAGAAGTTAGTCCATGTTTGTCTTTCATGTTTAATTATTAAAGGTTTCAAGTCTCGATATGGTATTGGGATAATACTCTCTGATAACAACAGGGCGGCTTTAGCCTCTCTGTCAGCTTTTTCATTTCCATCTATCCCTGCATGACCAGGAACCCAACAGAAAACGACACGTTTGCCTCTTTCATATATTGATTGGTATTTTGTCAAAATGTCCAAGGCAGATATATTCCTGGTATTACAGTTTCCCATAGCAGTAAGACAAGATAACGAATCGGATAAAATAACAAAATTTTGGTTTTCTGATTCCTCTGCAATGTCTAATGCCAGGCATATTGCTAAAGCCTCTGCAGTATTTATTGAGATACTGGAATTATATTTTCTTTTTTTACTTGTATTTGAGGTAAGAGCAACCGAAGATGTCGGTGTAGCAAATGGCCGTTTCCGTTCATTTACTATGTTGAACGCGAGGGTCTTTTCGGGTTTTCCCAATTCTGCTGTTGTTTTTTTTAATGTGGCGAGACCTTTTTTAAAACTTACGCACCGCAATTTGGCTTGGAGAGTTTCAATGGAATAGGCTACTTAAAAAAAAAAAATACTATCGTATGACGTAATGTCTATCAAATTATTTCTTTTTTCATTATTTATGTTTGCATTAGGCCTATCTTTTAAGTAAAAGTAACCAAATATTTTAATTATTTAATGGATTTACATTGCTATTGAGAATATCCTTTAATAGGCGACTGTATACAATCTATAAATTAAATGATACCAATTATAAAAAAACAAGTTAGGCCTATAAATGATTACACTCTAATACCGGGTACCATAAGCGTGACAGCAACAATATACAATAAAAACTAAATACCGAAAGAAACATTATCAATACTGTTTTATTGATACAATAAGTAAGAACAAAAATTAAATACGGAACAAATCTTTCTCACTTTAGTTTTTATTGCATTGAAATATTATTTTCTATTTTTTTAAATATTATTTACTTTTTTTTATTGTTTTGTATTTATGTTTTTTTTTTTTTAGATAGTATATTTTTGTTAATTTAATATTATTAATACCAAGTCAAGTCAACACAACACACAACTGTTCGCTACATTTTAATATCGAATTTAAAAGTCTCTTTAAAAAACCCGGACTAGCCTTTCGGCTCTTGTGTCCAGCGCGTAACGCTTAGGATTGAGCAATCTCTGTCCGGGCTCCAGCCACCCAACAACACGCTGAAGGCGTGGCGTGCCGTGTAACGGGGAAGGTTTCCGCAGCCCAGCGATCGTTCACTGCGGTTCCCCTTAGGATCATTATCGTGGTGGCTCGCCAGTATACCTGCACTGTCACCCGGTAGCACAAATCCTATATTATAGGTACATGCATTCAGGCACCGGGTGGTTCTCGAGACGGGATTGCAGCGTCCATTGCTTCCCCCCCCCTTCCCGAGACCAGTGGCCTCTCAGCAGTGTAATGGACCTCGGACCAGCCGCGGGGGGCTGTGCCCCATGCGTTCGCCCGCCAGTGTATTCTTAATGGGAATGTATCGGCGGTTTACACACTACGACAGTCCTTTAGGCCACAATTCTTATGCATATGCCAGGGTCAGGTCGACCAGAAACAAATAAAAATAACAAAAACTATATACCGAAAGAAACATTCTCAACACGGTTTTATTAACCCTTACAGTCCCGGGCGCGTATATAGCGGAACTGAAGGCATCATAGATAGAAGTACGGGAAGGGTTAATACAATAAGCAAGAACAAAAATTAAATACCGAAAAAAATCGTTATCACTTTAGTTTTTATTGTATTGAAATATTATTTTCTACGCTTTTTTTTTATTATTTACCTTTTTATTGTTTGGTTTTGTGTTTTTTTTTCTTTTAGATAGTATATTATTGTTAATTTAATAGGCTATTTTTAATAACAAGTCAAGTCAACACAACTGTTCGCAACGTTTTAATACCAGACGCTTGACAGTTACATTTATTCTGCATATGCCAGGGTCAGAAACAATTAAAAATAACAAAAACTAAATACCGAAAAGAAACGTTCATTGTATTTATTGTAATAGTCTCTTTTCTCTCTCTCTTAACAAAACATATTGTAGTCGTTCGGTTCTCCGTCATTTTGACGGGCATAACCACTAGTTAATAAATAATATTAGTATTATTACAAAACTTAATTTGTTCAGTTAGCATCAATAGAATCAAATTTTAAATCTTTTTATTTAATTAAAGGGAAATAATAACCCTTTTTTTTGGCGTTAATATTTCCATGTTTCTTATTTTCCCATATAAAATAATAAACAACTTACAACATTTAATTTTGATATAATTAAAATATCAAAAATAGTTTTAAAAAGATATAAATATTATTGTATTATTTATTATAAAACAAATTAAATGTACATAATGGTAAAGTTTAAACATTATTTTATTACCCAGTTGTATATTAATTAACCATCTCTTCCTTCGTTTATATTAATATTATGAAATAAATGCATAAATTCAATTGATACGAAAATTATGTCATCCCATCCTAGACTATAATACACATGGACCGCTTGCTTTAGTATTTCTGCTATATGATGACTCGAAAGACTGCTTTTCGGAATTCCCGATTCGTTGTTTCCTTTGCACTTCCGCTGTATTGAATCGCTTCGATTTTCTCTATGAAAAATTAAAATCGAAAGTTCTATACAGCGGAAACATATAAGAAACATAGAGGAGCGTAGAAGTAATTTAAGACAGCTTTATTATTTGTGCACGGAAAAAAAAAGTACATATAAGCTCTAAAAATAGAGCAAGCGGTCCATCTTATTATATTCTATAACATCATTTACATAGCACTGTGTTATTAAGAGATCTTGTCGATTAGACTTTAATCGTCGGAGATATTAATATAAATACATAATTATAGGATTAAAATACATGACATTAAACTGATCAGGTTTGATCAGACAGTAGCCGATATTAGTTGCCGATTTAACGCAGCCGATAGTGAAAAAATTCGCCCAAACAAACAAGGCAGGATGTACCAAGCCTCTTTGAAATTCTAGTGCTCTGTCTCTAAAGAAAGAGATCATAATCTTTAAACACTAATTTTAAATTCAATTATTATGTTGTATGGCCCGGAAACCTGAAGGTTGACTAAAGCAAATATCAGCAAGCTCCAGAATTTCTAAATAGGCCTAAATAAGCTACAGATACAGTTAAATTCAATTATTATGTTGTACGGACCCGAAACCTGAAGGCTGACTAAAGCAAATATCAGCAAGCTCCAGAATTTCTAAATAGGCCTAAATAAGCTACAGATACAATTTCCGGATAGTAAAAAAAATGCGATGTAGGTCTATTTGATACCACGTTACAGCCAATTTATGGTAAATGTGCAACAACGAAATGAGTAAACTTTTGTTCTACTTCCTGTATCATGTTTTGTTTCAATGGATCACACCCATACTTTAATTAACACTGACGTTTGAAGAGGGAGATAATTCAAAGAATAGCTGCTCTATAAAATGAGCACTTAAACATGTTTATTGCCCATTATATAGATCAAGGGTTATCAGTGGCGGGCGGAATTAATTTTTTGTTTGTTACGGATTTAATGAATAGATTAATATTATATTACTACAGACCACGAAGTCTGTGATTTTAGGCCTACTACAAAATCCTTGATTGTTGTGAATAGTATCAAGTAACAAGTGTAGTTTAGTTTTGTAGATTCACACAATTTAGAAACACTGCAGGAAAAAAAAATAATGTTCAAATAACATTAATAATAAATATACATTTTAATTATAGACATGCGACACAATCTCTTATTCTTCATCGCTCCCCGTGGAGCATAAGGCAGCAACAAATTCAGTCAGGCCTCCCTATCCTGGGTGAGCCATCTGATTTCATGCCATGTTTTGTTGGTGGCCTTTGCATACTTGTCGCATAATCCTATACAAATAATATACTTATTATCAAATTTGTTACACAAAGACTTATTTATCATCTTCTCTTTTTTACTCTCTTTCTATTAACTCGTACTGTCTGTCTGCCTGCTTGCTTGCTTGCAAAACTTTGCATTTATTTTTCGACCACTTCCCGTCGTCCAATCGAGCTGAAACTTGGGCATCAGACTTATGGCGACTAACAATACATTCTATCAAATTTTCAGAAAAAAAAACACTTAATTATACTATAATTATGTGTTATTTTTTAAATTCAACGCTTTGTTTTGGTTTTACGTTGAAAATGCCGGTCCAACTTTTTATGTTTTTTTCGTCACAAAGCTAGGAAAAATAAACTAACCCATAAAAATTAAGTTTTTATTATACTCCTTTTCTTTGCAAACTAAGTTTATATTTAATTTATATTTTGATAGATTAAAATAAATATAAGTATAAACTATACCTTATGAATTTCCACACTAAAATTCCGCGCATCCTTGTTTTTCTAGCTTTGGTCCGCAAAAACCATAAAAAGATACATTGTGTCGTTTTTGTTCAATTTATTTCGTAAAAACGAACATATCCGAAAATTTTATTTACTTCCGTCTCTTCCGGTAGAGGCAGCCATAAATCACGTGAAATATACTCTTCGATTCGCAAATTGGTCGAAGAAATTCGTGACTATTCCAAAGGCTATTATGCCTAAGGAACGCGTGCCAAATTTGACACGCAGAGCGAGTCTCAATGGCACGCGAGAGACCTCCAAGATATGTTGTTGCTTTTTTTTATTATAAGACTACATTTTGCGGTTCTGATTGAGGAAAACTGACTGTGGAAGCCGATGTTTCTAAATGACATAGCGATACATTTAAGTGAGTTGCTTTTACAAACATAACTTTTATTTTGCCATCACTATTGAATCAAATGTGGATTTTGTTAAAATTAAAGGTAGATAATTAATCCGTTTTATTTTAGCTAATATTTCTAATATATTTCTTTTTTTCTTAAAAAAAATTGCTTACAATTTACAAACTTTGACATGATCAAACTGTAAAAAGTATTTGAAAATTATATAAATATCAAAAGACTTAATAATTTATATGTATATTTTTAAACATTACATTAACTTTAACTACCCAGATTGTATGATTAATATGTATTGTCATGTATATTGTTTTTCCAAGAATTGGAACACGCAATGTTTATTCTCCTCTCTCTCTCTTTTCTTACTACACGCGATATTAGGACGTTTAGTAGGAAAACGAAAGGTTCTAGGTAATGCTGGGATTCTGTGTTGATCTCAAATTCTCAGAGTCTGGGAACGACTCATTATTTAATAGGGGAAGTTCATATCGTTTTGTTATGAGTTTTGTAATGTTACCATGATTTTCACCCCTACTGGTAGTGGGTCTGTCCCTTGCACCACTCTGATAGTATTTAATGATTTGTTTTGTCTGAAAGACAGAGAGTTTTTCAAAATATGTTCCTTTGAACGTTTGTGTTTGCACTATTTTATTCTAACTGTACATAACAAATATATTGTATATATTGAACATACCACCTGAAATAAACGATCAACAACAGTTACACTGAAGCTTCTTTGTCAAGTTACTATCCTATTGTGTTGTATACATTACTATAAGATTTATCTACTACCATAATTTACAAGAGAGGAAATGTTGGAATACAAATACTGAATTTGTGCCCAGGACTATAAGAAGAGTTCGTGTAATACTGAAACATAAATACTAATAATTAAAGTCTCCCCTAGGACTAACGAGAATTATCAGCAAGATCTACACAGCTCTGGCCACAAGGGGATTGTGGACGTAACAAAATTTGGTGGTCTCGCCCGGTATATTTGAGTTCTACTTTTCCTGACCTAGGATTGACAAGATTTGGTAGTCTCGTTCGGTAGATTTGAGTTCTACTTTTCTTGATCTAGGATTGGAAAAAATTTGTTGATCTCGTCTGGAAAATTTGAGTTATATTTTTTCCTGACCTATAAATATTTTGTGACATTAGTAGTACTGAGAGCGGCATATTTGTGTTTCGTTTTCAGGACTGTGAAACTATTCTTTTTAAAAAGAGGAGAGAACTGGTTTGCGTTTTTATTCCTTGGGAAGTGTGAAGATTCCACGAAGTGTTTAATATTATATTGTGCAAATTTCTGGACAAATCGTAAGTTGGAACTTTATATTTTATTATACAATATATACTACTCTACTATAACAAATATTTCGAACGCTATACTATGGCTTCGAATATATCAAGTGAGGAACTTAATGCCATGTCATTTGCTGAACTAAAAGAATTAGCTGAGTCCTTTGGGATTGAGGCAGGACAGGCAAGACCTAATCGTAATCGTTTGACCAAAGAAATTATGACATGTTTGAACGGGCAGAATGCCATGAACACTGGTAGTGTAGTTGAAGTGGGACAGAACGATATCAATGAAGGTTATGTAGCTCCCAGTGGGGGCGAGGTAATTGCCCACGGAGACGAGGTAAGAAATATGTCATCTAGATCATCAAACAATGATGAAGATGAAGGGTTGAGTGAAAACCTAAAATTCCAATTAGCTATGAAGAGAATGGAATTGGAAAGAATTAGGATAGAAAATGAAAGAATTAGGATAGAAACTGAAAGGGAAAATGAAAGAATTAGGATAGAAACTGAAAGGGAAAATGAAAGAATTAGGATTGAAAGCAGAGAAAGGATAGAGATGGCACGCATGAACAGACCTGACCATCGTAGGGACAGCAATGGTATGGATATTAGCGCAATGAAGCAACACTTGCCTATATTCAGAGAAGAAGATGTTCAAGATTTCTTTTTGCTTTTTGAGAGGATAGCTGTAGATTATCAGTTCCCTGATGATAAGATGGCTTTATTGTTAAGGTCAACTCTCAACAAAGGAAAAGCATTGGACGTAGTGTTGAGTTTAACACCCGAGGAAACAAATGACTATGAAGTAATCAAAGATAGGGTGCTAAAAAGTTATTCCCTGACACCAGAAAAATATAGAAAGCTATTTAGAGACAGAAAGAAGGCATATGATCAAACTCATGTAGACTTTTTGAGACAAAAGGAGAAAATGTTAGAACAGTGGCTAAGGTCACAGAATGTAAGTGAGTTTGATAAACTCAAGAACCTAATATTGTTTGAGGAATTCAATGATTGTATTCGAGTGGATATTAAAACTCACATCTCAGACCGAGGGGTTGAAGATGTGCATGAAGCTGCTAGATTGGCAGATAACTATGCCATAATTCACGCCAGCATAAAGCCATATTATGCTGACAAACCCAAAGTGCACAAACCAGAGCCCAAGGAGGCTAGTAAACCAAAAGAGACAAGTGAAAACAATAATAAGAACAGTGGTGTAAATAATAATAGTAACTTAGTTCATTTCAGGAAGCAGACAGATGTAAATAAAGCAAAGGTGGTATGTTTCAATTGCAAGAAAGAGGGCCACATGAAGAAAGATTGTTGGATCCTTACCAAGAAGCAAGGTGCTATTCTACACTGTGCCAGAGTGCAGAAAGATAGCAAGCAGACAGAAGAAGTGTGCAACACAGGGTCAAGAAACTCAAAAGAAATGCGGCCGGCATCGCCCATAGTTGTGGAGTCGATGGTTTTTGAGAACAGTCTATCTAAGGTAAAAGAGAATAGCTGTACTCAATCTATTATGCTTTCAGAAGGCCGTGAGGAACAGATGGTTCCTGAAGTCCCGGAAGAGGACGACCTATCCGATTTTCGACCCTTTGTCTACGAGGGGACAGTGTCGACAGAAGTCGATGTACTCAGCAAGAAGAAAATACAGATATTACGTGACACGGGTTCTGCTGTCAGCGTGATCCTGGAGGGCAGTGTGCCGTTAACGGATGCCACCAGTACCGGTGAGTCTGTTGTGCTGAGAGGTGCTAGTATGGAGGCTGTGGAAGCTCCACTGCACAGAATAAAACTCGAGTCGGATATTTTTACAGGTAACATCGTAGTGGGAGTGTGGCGCGCACTACCCGTCAAAGGCGTTTCCATGATATTAGGAAATGACATTATGGGCGGCAGAGTCACTGTCGAGCCCATGGTTAAAGTGTTGGAGACAAAGATGGCGGAGGACAAAAACCTACGTCCTGCCAATGAACGCCCAACATGTGCACTGACAAGAGCAATGCAGAAAAAGAAGTCGGTAAAGACTCCTGCTACGCCGTGTAGTGCAACGAAAGATGTGCTTGTCTGTTCTGAAGACACACATGCGAAGGAAACAGTGATAACAGAAACACCTGACATCGATTTAAGTGCTACGTTCTTTGCTGAACTAACAACTGGTGATGCAACCGAGAACGATAACATTTTGTCACCAAAGCAGAAATTGGTGAAAGAACAATTGAATGACGAAGTAATAATGCAACTCAGAATGAAAGCTGTTGATGAAAAGACTGCAGATGCAATGGCGGAATGTTTCTACATAAAAGATGAAGTGTTGATGAGAAAGTCGAAACCGCTCAACTCAGGTACAAACGAGTGGGACAGTATTCACCAGATTGTAATACCTAAGTGCTATCGTCAAGATATACTGCGTATGGCGCATGATCTTCCTTTCGCTGGTCACATGGGAGTCCGAAAAACGCACCACCGTATTCTCCCTTACTTCTACTGGCCAGGACTGAGAAGAGATGTCGAACAATACTGCAAGACTTGCCACGTATGCCAAATGGTAGGACGTCCTAACCAACGAATTCCTGTCGCTCCACTCCAGCCGATACCAGCGTTCGACGAACCATTCAGTCATATACTCATTGATTGCGTGGGCCCGTTGCCGAAAACAAAAGCCGGTTTTCAATACCTGCTCACAGTCATGTGTTCATCCACTCGCTTCCCGGAAGCCATTCCGTTGCGGAACATAACAACAGTGAAGGTGGTAGACGCCCTGACAAATTTCTTCACACGTTATGGCCTACCGAAGACAGTACAGTCCGACCAGGGGACTAACTTTACTTCGAACATTTTCAAACAAGTCATGGAACAATTAGGGATAAGCCATAGGCTATCAAGTGCCTATCATCCTGAGAGCCAGGGAGCTCTGGAAAGGTTTCATCAGACATTAAAATCGATGCTTAAAAAGTACTGTTATGAAAACGAGAAAGACTGGGATAAGGGTGTGCCTTATGTACTGTTCGCTGCAAGGGAGGCCACTCAGGAATCCCTGGGGTTTAGCCCATTCGAACTTGTGTATGGACACTCAGTCAGAGGTCCGTTGAAACTTCTACATGAAACTTGGCTAACGGACAGTGAACCGATTGGACTTTTGTCATATGTAGATAAATTTAAAAATAGGCTTTATCATGCTTTTAACCATGTGAAGATTCATTTTCCACAGATGCAGGAGCGTATGAGACAGAACTATGACCGTAAAGCTACAGCTAGAACTTTTGCACCAGGTGACAAAGTTCTTGTGTTTCTACCTTTGCAAAATCAGCCTTTAAGTGCAAAGTTTAGTGGACCCTATGAGATAGAGTCAAAGCTTGGCGAGGTCAATTATTTGATAAAGACTCCTGACCGGAGACAAAAGCAGAGGGTATGCCATATTAATTTGCTTAAGCCCTATGTTTCCAGGGAAAAGAGTAAACCACGGGAGGTCCCCATGATTTCATTAGCTAGGGTCCCGACGGATTTATCTAGGATAGAATATAAGTTTGCAGAAAGTAAACTTAATAATACAGATGCCCTTAAGAGTTTAGATACAAGGCTAGAACATCTTCCGGTAGAAGATAAGGAGAAGATTATTGAGCTGGTACATGAATATAAGTCACTGTTTACAGATGTTCCCAGGAGGACACATCTAATAGAACACGATGTAATATTAACTGAGGGTGCCAGGCCAATTAAACAGCATCCATATAGAGTTAACCCCATCAGACTTGAACATATTAGAGCAGAGGTGAAGTATATGTTAGAAAATGACATAGTGGAAGAATGTGATAGCGAATGGTCTTCACCCTGTGTGTTGGTACCAAAAGCCGACAACACATTGCGGTTTTGTACAGACTTTAGGAAATTAAATAATTTGACAAAGACTGACTCGTATCCCATTCCTCGTATTGATGACCTCATTGATAAGATAGGTGATGCGACGTATGTGACAAAAATTGATCTTCTCTCCGCGTACTTTCAGATTCCTTTGACGCCACGGGCACAGGAAGTATCCGCCTTTGTGACACCTGACGGACTTTACAGGTATAAGGTCATGCCATTCGGACTCCGTAATGCCCCTGCGACGTTTCAAAGGCTTATAAACACCCTCACTCGCGGTATCTTCCAGTGTAATGCCTACCTCGACGACATAGTGGTGTATAGTACAGATTTCAAGACACATGTCAGTCAACTACGACACTTGTTTGAACGACTGAATAACGCCAATTTGACAATAAACCTGGCTAAGAGTCAGTTTGGACATGCCACTATCGAGTATCTTGGACATGTAGTGGGTGGTGGAAAGGTTAAACCAGTAAATGCTAAAATAGAAGCTATTCAGAATGTCCCAGTGCCACAGACAAGGAAACAACTCCGTAGTTACCTTGGAATGGCCGGGTATTATCGTAAGTTTTGCCAGGACTTTTCTACGGTAGCTTGCCCCTTAACTGACCTACTAAAGAAGAACAATCGCTTTGTTTGGTCTGACAAGTGCCAAAAGGCGTTTGATGAGTTGAAGTTAAGATTATCCAGGGCACCTATTTTGGTGACCCCGCGTTTTGATAGACCCTTTAAAATTGCAGTAGACGCGTGCGATACTGGGATGGGAGCGGTGCTGACTCAGCAGGATGACCACGGAGAGGAGCACCCGGTGTGCTACCACTCACAGAAATTCAATATCCATGAACGTAATTATAATACAAGTGAGAAGGAACTTTTAGGGTTGATCCTAGCGTTAAAACAGTTTGATTTCTATGTAAACAGCTCTGGGTACCCGATAGAAATACTGACCGACCACAACCCTCTGACTTTTCTCTCCAGGGTCAAGCAAAACCAGAGGCTTGTTAGATGGAGCTTATTCCTCCAAGCCTATGACTTAAACATAAAACACCTGAGGGGTAGGGACAACGTCACAGCTGATACTCTATCTCGGGTGCTACATGATTGACTGAATAACCCATACTTCTTTTTCAGATCATCTCACTTATTCATTAAGAATGTGTCATGATAACCTATCATTCGTTTGAATTTTGATTATGGAATACCTATAGAATACTTGTATCATACAGAAGTCAAGTCTTTTGAAAGTATTAATAATTCTTATAATCATGTATAATATTGATGTTCTGATATATTTTAAATTCATTTTACTATGGAAAAGAAATTCCATTTAAATGTTGATGCATGATGCAATAAATATATAATATGCACGTATTTACTTGATATGGATGGATAAAAGTAATTGTCATCACATGCAATTAAGTGGGAAAACTTTGAGCTAGTTGATTTATTATCTTGTTTTATTTTAGTTAATGAATGGAACTAAATAATAATATGTACAATTTTTATCTTAGAAAGAGATGTAATATCAATTGGTATAAATTAATAGATAATATTAAAAATCTATTGCTAAATTGCTATATCATGGCAATAGAATGGGAAAAAAACTAGTGGATATTCACTATGTTGTATATAGGTTGTTATATATTCCATATATCCGGGAATGGAGGGAAACAAAGGTACCTAAAGGTGTGCACTCATTCAACCCTGAACAATCTTTTATATTAAACTTTTAAATTTGCCAAAAACGCATAATAGTGGATTACATTTTAATATTTAGATTACTGTAGTAATCGTAACTAGAGTGTATTTTCTCCTCGTATTTGAGAAAAGGGGAAGTATCATCATCTTAGGTATGAACCCTGTTAATGTCAAGTTGACACTGTAATTTAAAGGGGAAGTAACCTATAGTTTGATTCGAGTTATGTATTACTTATCTTTTGGTTTGTATATTAGAAGTAAACTGTTGGAAATTGACAAGAGTTTGAGCAATGTTATATTTGTTTAATAGATTAAAACTTTTTGCAAATTTTTGGTGGAAATCCACACAACTGTACATAGTTAAAATAAGAATGACTAGAATATTTTTGAATTATTGAGACATTAGTTAATATTAATACTAACGGTGAAATATTTGTCCATCACGTTATAATCACAATTACCATTGGGTAGTGACACTTTTTATAATTTAGTTGTGCCAGTGAGCCATGTTTGCTTAAATTGTCTAATAATCTTCCATTGATGGTTGGTTATTAAAACGATAGTGTTAAGTACGAAAAATGTACCATGTTGAGTATTACTTGGGTAATTATGGTACATTATTTCTTTCATTGGGTGGGGGCGTGTCATGTATATTGTTTTTCCAAGAATTGGAACACGCAATGTTTATTCTCCTCTCTCTCTCTTTTCTTACTACACGCGATATTAGGACGTTTAGTAGGAAAACGAAAGGTTCTAGGTAATGCTGGGATTCTGTGTTGATCTCAAATTCTCAGAGTCTGGGAACGACTCATTATTTAATAGGGGAAGTTCATATCGTTTTGTTATGAGTTTTGTAATGTTACCATGATTTTCACCCCTACTGGTAGTGGGTCTGTCCCTTGCACCACTCGGATAGTATTTAATGATTTGTTTTGTCTGAAAGACAGAGAGTTTTTCAAAATATGTTCCTTTGAACGTTTGTGTTTGCACTATTTTATTCTAACTGTACATAACAGATATATTGTATATATTGAACATACCACCTGAAATAAACGATCAACAACAGTTACACTGAAGCTTCTTTGTCAAGTTACTATCCTATTGTGTTGTATACATTACTATAAGATTTATCTACTACCATAATTTACAAGAGAGGAAATGTTGGAATACAAATACTGAATTTGTGCCCAGGACTATAAGAAGAGTTCGTGTAATACTGAAACATAAATACTAATAATTAAAGTCTCCCCTAGGACTAACGAGAATTATCAGCAAGATCTACACAGCTCTGGCCACAAGGGGATTGTGGACGTAACAGTATATCTCTTCAACTTTATTTTAGTTACTCAAACATATGCAAAGATCGTAATCGAAGGAAAACAAATGAGAGAAAATATATTGGACTAAAGCTCAGAACTACATTATCCAGACTTTATCCGGAACATATCCGGACTGTATCCGAACTTATTTTGGAGGGATAGCTCCTGTTTGCGCTGTGTACAGCTTCGGTAACCAGTTATCTGTTTCGATGACTGCAGAGACGGACTGCGGCAAAGAGTGGAGCAATACATTTCCTGCTGAGATCGTATAACCTTTTTTTCTTTCCTTTTGTGCGCGATGGCAACTGTATCCTTCGTGGTAGAAAAAAAAAGACATGGAGGATGGATTGGTGCATGCACCTGGCACCCTTGGTCTTAATTTAAGTGGCCCGGAGGCCAGAAGAGTGTCCTTGGCTACACTGATGGCCACTCTAAAGTTAGGTGGCCAATCGGCTTTGGCAATATATCGTTTTGAGAACCTTTTGTTGTGGTTCTTGAAAACCACACAGCAAGAGCACGACAGAATAGTTAACAAGACTTTTGGGTCTGACCAGACCATTACCGTATCGGTACTCCCGTTGGAGACCGAGAAGGTGAAGGTCATCTTTCATTGGCTATCTGCCAACATAACGGTCACTAAGGTGACAGAAATGTTTCAGGCTCTGTCTGAGCCGGGGACAACCCCCCAAGTCCAGAGATTGCCAGGGGCGGCGGACAAGTGGGGTGGTTTCATAACCCCCAAAAAGGGGGTAGAGGTGCCCCACTATTTAAACCTGACGTACGAGGGAAACCCTCGTACATACAAAGTTCTGGTCACAGTGCCAGGACGTAGACAAAACTGTTACAAGTGTGGGCGGAACACGCACTGGCCCAATCAATGTAAGAAAATCATGAAGTCGTATGCGGCGGTGGTAGCAACAGCGGCCACGGTCTCATCTAAACCGGCACCAGTTTCAACACTACCACTAGCAGCGCTAAGGGTGCGCCAGGAAAAACCATCGTAGATGATGATGGTTATACCCTGGTGACTGGGAAAGGTAAGAATAATAATAGCCTTCCCCTTCCCCTATCGGAAACGGGTACTGTACCCAAATCCCCCAGTATATAAAAGAATAGAATAAAAGAATAAAAGAATAAAATAAAGAATAAAACTGTGGGAAGTCCTGAGATTCCTCCTAACGTAGTGAGTCAAAGAACAACCCCTTCATCGGGAACTCCTTCAGCTCATTTATCTTCCATTTCAACTCCTACTAAATCACCAAATAAAATACCTGCCCTTATGTCGGTGTGGGGGGGAGCTCAGGCCAAAAAAACGGCAACATGAGGAGAGCGACGAAAGCCCCAAATCTCTTCCCACTTCTCCCTCAAAACGCTCTGCTGAGTCAAGCAGGAAAAAACTACTGTTTCACTTCTCAGCAGAGTCCCCAATAAGTTCACTGTCCATTGAAACGTATATCTATGATCAGCCAGAGGAGATGGATTTCATTAAATCGCCACTTCCTCTGGTTATAGACGAAGACGATAAAGACGAGAAACATTAGGTTAATAATCAAACACTCTATAAACGAAGAATGGCAGACATAACAATAGTCACGTTAAACATACATAGCCTTAGGAAAAAAAAGAAATACTTAGTTCACCTTGCAAGGAAACACAAACCCGATTTCATTTTTTTTGCAAGAAACCAACATAAACAAACAATTTATTGCAGACAGATACATAACAGAAATGGGTTACAGAGATAGCATTTTTAGTTTAGGTACATTCGCGAGAGGAACAGCCATAATACAAACGTCAGATAAATACAAAGTCACACACAAGCATAAAGATAACCAGGGTAGACTCAATATAATTAGAAGAGAAAACAGTAACAATAAATATACACTAGTTAACATCTACGCTCCTACACAAAACGCAGAAAAACCTGCCTTCTTCGATAATTTAAATGACATTTTAAATACAACATATCAACACGATAAACTTATAATAGGTGGAGACTTGAATTATACACATGACGAACTTGACAGAGCGCACACATTTAACAAAAACAAAGTAGTCACTGGTTAGTTAGACAATACATTTAAAGCATTTACACTAATCGACGCTTACAGGAAAATATACTCACTTGGACAGGACACGACTTTTGCTCATAACACTCATCCAGTTAAGTCACGGCTAGATAGGTTTTATGTACCGGATGGGGATACAGTTGCCAGAGTGTCTCATTAGGGGGAAACATTGGAGTATACGGACCATAAAGCGGTGCTAGTGTCACTGACCACAGCAGTGTGGAGCCGACACAGGCATCCCGGGTCGCCTCACTGGAAATTTAATAACTCACTCTTAAAGAGTGAGTTTTACACAAATACAATTCAAACTCTCATTGAAAACGCAATAGACATCAATACCGTCGACCAACAGATTGACATGGGAGAGACGTGGACAGTACTTAAGCATAGCATTAAACACTTAACACAAATAATATCCAAACACATAAATACGCAGCTAAGAGAGACGGAACAACAATTAAAACTGCAATTAAACACACTTTCAGAAGATACTTTAGAGGCACATACAATCAAAGCACAATTAACAGAAATACAAGAGCATAAGTACATGGGCGCACAAACAAGATGTAGGACAAGAGGTATGTTAGAAGGCCCAAACAAGGCTTTTCTCACGCTAGAACAAAACACACAAAGAAGACGCATTATTACACAGTTTCAAGACTCAATAGGAACAATGCATACAGACAACGGAGCAATAGCAAACACTTTTAAAGAGCACTTTAAACACATCTATTCTAAGGAACACACAGACGACAAGGAACAAGACGATACACTGCCATATTGTAAACACCTACAAGACGAAGATAAAACACTTTTAGAAACACCCATTACAGTACAGGACATTAAATTAGCAATTGACAAACTGAAATTGGACAAGTCCCCATGACGAGACGGTTTGACTTCAGAATTCTACATTTTTTTTTCACCCCCGTTAGTTTCCTCACTATCACTCATGTACACACATACATACACTAAGGGAACCCTTCCACAGATGTTCAGTAAAGCACATATCACCATCCTGGAGAAAAACCCTGACGACAGAATATCTGTGGGGGGCTACCGACCCATTTCATTACTGAATACAGACTATAAAATTCTCACTAAGATACTGGTAAACAAACTTCAACCACACCTGCATACACTTTTACGCGAAAATCAATTCTGCGGCATACCAGGCAGAAACTTAGAAAATCTCAATCACACCATTAGGGACATTATCATATACGAATACATCAAAAACACGCAAGCAGCCCTGTTATCGATAGATCAAGAGAAAGCCTTTGATAGAGTGGACCACGGCTATCTATTCAAAGTGTTGCGGAAAAACAACGTGGACAGTCAGATCGAAGGGTGGGTCAGGCTGCTCTACGCTTCACCATGCAGCAGAATTCTTGTAAACCATACACTGACCTCACCCTTCCCAATTGAAAGATCTGTCAGACAGGGATGTCCGCTCTCACCGCTTTATTATGCCCTGTGTCTGGAGCCGCTCCTGGAAAAAGTAAGAACTGATGCTGGAATAACGGGCATATCAATGCCTGGAGGACAGGTGTTGAAGGTACAGGCATATGCTGACGATACTACGTTTACAGTAACAACAGAAAAAGACATTATAAACATTCTGAAACATTTCCAAAGTTTCAATGCCGCATCTGGAGGGAAAATTAACATTAAAAAAGTCGAATATAATGGGCCTTGGAGCCTGGAAACGAAAAAAACATTTTCCGTCGAATATTCAAAATAAAACAAAATCAAAATTACAGGCATTTACCGTATTTATATTACATACGTTTAAAAAAATCAGGAATCTTTTTTAAAAGGTCTGTGGACCATTTTGTGGGTGTAATCATTTCAATCAAAGCCTTACAGGTCTATAAGACAAATACTTTAATCAAGTACAAAGTTCTTAGTTTAAGTTATTGTAATTGTTCCTCCGCTTCAGTATTGATCTTGCAAAAAATATTACAAAGATGCGTAAAATGGGAAAAGTGACTCTCACTGATGATTGATGATTAATTTGGTTGAAAAGAACTTGGTAGAGAGCACAACGTTACCCAGATATAGGTACATCCTAAATAGTATAGGTCAACCACATGATCGAAGCTTTAAAAAAACCCAATGATGCTATGAAATGGTTCATTAGTGGTCAACAGGGGATAAGTTGTTTATATGATTTGATAGATGGCATACACCCAAAAACTGCCGATAATGTATGGTTATAATAAAAGGGATGGGGCGTTTACCGTGTCTGATCAATGTAGCCTACCTATTATCTTATTCATAACATAAGCTCTTTCTATAAAGAATATTATTGAAATTAGTGCGTCCTACGCACGTCCATGGTTTGAGCCTAAGTCCAGCATTTCTATTAAGTTACTGGTTTTCCTGGTTTGTTCAGGCAACACATTCCATGCCCGGATGCCACTCGGGATGAAAAAGTACTTGTATGCCATTTGTTATCGTATGAGCACAAGGGATAAGGAAAGTGCCTTTGTCCTTAAGTTAATCTGAGCATCGTAACAGATTTTTGTGTGTGTTCTATTTCTGAATTTGAGTTAAATGCCTTATGTATTATTACTACTTTACTCTTTGCCCTTCTGTCCTCTAGTGTTTCTAGGTTTAGTGATTTAGCTATTGATGTTACTCTTGTCAGTTGTAAATATTCACTAGTAATGTAGGCCCTATGTTGTGTAGTCAAATGTAGGCCCTAAGGTTAGATCTGCTGTGGCAATACAGTTGACACATACATTTTTGTTTGTTAAGACTCTTCCTAAAATACATTTTGTTAAATGACAAAAAAATGTGTTTTAAATTTTCAATACATTTGTCTAAAATTATTATACCTTCAACAGGAAATCATTAAAGTGTAAAAAGATCGACTAACTAGCTTTGACTGCCATACTAGTATGCAGCAACATAGAGTATTTAGGCCTAGACTTCTAAGCTAACAGGGAGAAATGTGAGCCTGTAATAGGTCTATATTTGTAAGTGTCTCTTGGGAAAAAATAATAAAAAAGTGATCCTAAATGCTATCAAAAATAATTAGGCCCTATATTACAGCTAGAGGCATCTTTGCATATTTAACAAATTGTTCAAGTACATATTCAAAGAAAATCAAAATGGAGGGCCCCCAGCGCCACGTAATATTGTAGGGGGTTTTGGGGGCATCCCCTCTTAGCATAATAGCAACAATAAAAAAATACTAGCGTAATTGCCAATTTATTTTTAAATTTTAATATTCATGGGCCCCCTAAACTCTTAAGGGCCCCGGTACGGCTTACCGGCTGTACCGCCCCCTCTCGTGGGGCCTGGTACCAGGCCTCCATGACTGCGCTTCTGTGCCGGCTTTCAAATCTTTACTGACGGGCTGTACTAAATACCTAAAGTGAAACTCTGTCATCTGTTTGTAATTCTTGTTTGTGATGTTTTAAAGTGCTATATGTAGTTAAATCAACAATAATATGAAGAAGAAGTAAAGGCAGATGTGCATATTGCTGGCCACAGAAACTGGTAAACACTGCTTCACCGGCCCTAATGGATCAATTTGATCCAAAAGGATACTTTTACTTTGTGGCTTAGCCCTACCAAAATCATATCTCATTATTCTAATAAGATAATGATGTTCATTTGTATAGCTAGACTCAGCTATGCTATGACATTTAGCAGGCTCAGTTCGTTGTTATCCACAATTGTGGATTTAATTTAAAGTGAAATATAATAGGCTATGTACCATTTTTTTAAAGGACATTTTTAAAAATCTAAATATTTCTAAAAAATAATAATTTCAAAAACAAACTTTCATTCTTTTATCACACTATGACGTTCTATAAAATTTTTAAAAATCAAGAAAAAATAAGACCTTAGCAAGATATGGGATATAGCTTTAAATATCGAATGTTTTCTAGTGTTGAACTATGGGTGGTGTTTCAAATTTAAAAGCCAACTTCAGCCAAAATGGCAAAATACGATTGACGAATATACGAATTATGGCGGTTATCCCAGAAGTCACTGATCTTGCTTCCGGGTGTTTTTATAACAAACAATTGTCACGAGCTTATATAAAAAAATTTTAACTAGTCGACGACTTTTTATACTTAACTTTATCTCTTTGGTAATACTGTCTATATTAGGTGGAATAATACTCCCACATTGCCACAGGGGTGTATTTTCTTTTCTTTCGATAATTATACAATGACTATAATTTCTTTATTATTTTGTTTTTTTAATATTGTTTACACCTGGTTTTTAAAGAAATATTTATAAATTATAAACCATTCCAATATTTCAAGAGGGATTTACATTGAGGACATAATTTAGTTTCTACTAAAATGTGTAAAATGTTTAATGTTCTTACACAATATCAGTAAACGTCATTAAACACTCTCCATGACAATACTTCTCAACGATGCTGACATATAAAGATGCAATACTTGGATAGGAGTGTAATCATTTTAAAATAATTTAATAAACGCTAAAAAAATATGTTTACCACAAACCTAACATATAAGTTTAATACGTATAGTCATCACTATCCCTAACAACTACCCCTAACAACTACCCCTATTACAAGGCAATTTATTCACCATAATAAATTATGGATGAGACCTTCTATTTATATCACACAAGTATAATTATGATTTATAATGTTATTACGGCTAGAGCCCCCATTCAATTTATGAAAATAATAGTTATAGTATTGTTATTCTTAGTGTGAGTATCCTTGTATTAGTGAAGATCTTATTATATCATTCTGAAGTTTATTTGTAGTTGTCTAGAGTATTCCGTGGTTCTTAGTATCCCCTGGCAATTCACATAGCGTAGTTTTAGAGTTTTCAGTTGATTTTACTTCATGTATAATTATTTGTGTGGCTCATATTATACAGCAAGAACCTCGATGTCGAGTGGTAGTGTAGATTATTAATATAGTTGAATAAATATTACACATACACACATGTAGATAACTTTGAAATATTGACGTTAATCAAGTTGTGTAGAAAGCAACGATAAATTTGGTTTAATTTACAAAATCAATCCAGTAGGAATCCAAATAATATTATATACACAATCAAGAAATACACATATTCCAATTAGTAATGAATATCCTCAATGAACATATAGCATTGTAGTTAATAGTAGAATAATAAATTTTCCATAATACAACTCAAATAGAAACGATTCTCAGAGACTTAATATTAGATGTTATCCGAACGGCTGTACGCCAAGAACTGACTAAAAGTGTCGAATTGCGTAGAAATATATTACGGGTCAATCGTTGGAAAAACCAGACAGCCTAGTGACACGAGAATTTTAATCAAGCCCGCATGTTGACTGCGTGATCAGATACTTTTTATTAAGAACAAGCAATAATGCTCTAACAAAATAAGGAGAGACCGGACGACCTTGACATGCTGTATTCGCGTGCACAGTTCATGTTTTTATCGAGGTTAATAAAAAACAATAATGCTCTAATTAGGTTAGGAAAAACCCGGGGAAAACCGTGAGCTGAGAAATATTTTGTATCGTTTAAACGCAATTCGCTTAAATGATTTAGTTGGTTTATTAACATTACAATGTAGGGAATTTACGTTTCGTAACAGTCGCCCATACCAAAAGGAAAAGAACATTGCATACTAAACAATAGAAGTGTGCAATTTCTTTTAGAACCGCCTGCACTTAACTTTAGTTCTAAACAATATACAAAAAAAAAACTGACTCCACCTGGGTAGTCCGTTAAATAAGACAAGTAAGGGAAATAATTTATTCTATTAAACCCTCATCATATAGGATCTCAAGTTATCCTTAGACCATAACACATGTTCGCGTCATTAAAAAAAATTATACTCTCTGAGATATCATTCCTTATAAACATCATCATCTTATTTATAAGGTAAAAATCAACATAACTAATGTTATCATATTAAACAATTCAATCATTAATTAATTCAACTTAAATGAAATTAATATTTAAATAAACTTAAGAGTAAGAATTTAATCTTAAGTGTGTAAGCATGTGAAGTGTATGCACATTACTCTATTTTGGTTTTTACATAATCACAACTATAGTTTGATTGTTTCAAAATAAGGATGTACATTTCTGTTCATTCATTATCTTACCAATAAAGAAAAATTATGTTCATAAATCCATAATATTTATGAGTAACTTATTAGGTTCTTTCTTTTTTTTTTTTTTTCTACAACAATAATAATATTTGTTTTAGCAAATGGAAATATTCATGGCATAAAATAAGGCATAAGATATTGCATAAAATAATCACAACACATTCATATATTCATGCATTTATATTTTAAATGATCCAATTCTCTTAGTTAGGATTACCAGAATATATACATGTAGTTATCTATCCCCTTATACATTTGTTACATGCGCGATAGGGTGTCCGCGACGATGTTATCTTTTCCAGATAAGTGAGTTATTTTTAAGTTGTAAGCTTGAATAAACAAACTCCATCTTAGAATGCGCTGATTTTGTTTGATGCGGGAAAGCAATACTAGTGGATTGTGATCAGTGAATATCTCGATTGGGAACTGAGAACCATTTACATAGTAATTGAAATGTTTCAATGCTTGGATAAGTCCTAGTAATTCCTGCTCTATTGTGCTATAATTTACCTCATGTGGGTTAAATTTTTTTGAACAAAAGCTAATGGGATGTTCAAGAGAATCATCTCCTATTTGTGAGATTACCGCGCCCATTCCTGTATTACACGAGTCTACCGTTATTCTGAAGGGTTTAGTATAATCAGGTGAGACTAATACTGGTGCCTTGGTCAGTATGTCTTTTATATCATTAAAGGCTTGGTCACATTCCTGAGTCCACTTAAATTGATTTTTCTTTCTCAAGAGATTTGTCAAAGGGCAAGTGATAATAGAAAAGTTTTTACAAAACTTCCTGTAGTACCCGGCCATACCCAGAAATCCTCGAAGTTGTTTCTGCGTTTTAGGGACAGGGAATTCCTGTATAGCTTTGACTTTGGCATTCACTGGTTTTACTTTGCCATTACCCACTACATGACCTAAATATTCAATTTCTGCATGGCAAAATTGACTTTTAACTAGGTTTATAGTAAGATTAGCCTGTTTTAGTTTTTGGAATAATAGGTTTAACTGATGTAGATGATCATTAAAGTTATTACTGAACACTACGATATCGTCCAGATATGCATGGCATTGTGGGATATCATGGATAATAGTGTTTATTAGTCTTTGAAAACTAGCTGGAGCATTGACCATTCCGAATGGCATTACTTTAAACTTATATAATCCATCAGGAGTAACAAAAGTTGATACCTCCTGAGCCCTATCTGTTAATGGGATTTGGAAATAAGCTGTTAGTAAGTCAATCTTAGTTACATAGTTTGCAGTGCTTACTCTATCGATTAAATCATCTATCCGTGGTATGGGATACGAATCTGTTTTTGTCACTTGGTTTAATTTCCTATAGTCTACACAAAAGCGTAGTGAACCATCAGATTTGGGAACCAACACACATGGGGATGACCAATCACTGTTACTGTGAGTAATTATATCATTGCTCAGCATATAATCAATTTCTTTACGGATGTGTTCAAGTTGTATGGGATTAACCCTATACGGATGTTGTTTGACAGGTTTAACATTATCATCTTTTAAAACTACATCATGGGTAACCAAAGTTGTTTTGTTAGGAACATCACTAAACAAATTTACATGATCATAGATTAAACCCTTGATAGAAGTCTGTTCACCTGAGTCTAGATGTGCCAGTTTATCATTGAGGTTTTTAAGTGCTTCAGTGTTTTGAAGTTTACTTTCTATGATTGTCTTTTTAAATTTAGGCGGGGGTGTTTCAACAGTTTTGATAGCACTCACTGGCCTAATGTCAGTTTGTTCTTCCCTAACAACATAAGGTTTTAGCATGTTTATATGGCACAGTCTCTGTGTTTTCCTTCTATCAGGGGTTTTTACAAGGTATGTTACATCACTGATTTTATCTAAAACCTGATATGGTCCTGTATATTTTGCACTCAGGGGTTGTCCAGACAATTGGGTCAACATGAGGACTTTATCACCAGGATGGAAACATCGGGATCTGGCCTTGACATCATAGTACCCTTTCATTCTTTTCTGAGCCTGCAAAAGATTATCTTTAACATGATTAAAAGCATGATAGATTCTATTGCTAAATTGTTCCACATAAGCTACGAGTCCAGTCTCTTCATCAGAATTTAACAAGGTTTCCTGCAACAGTTTTAGAGGTCCTCGAACTGAATGTCCAAACACTAACTCGAACGGACTGAATCCAAGAGATTCCTGCACAGTTTCTCTAGTCGCGAAAAGAGCGAATGGAATACCGCGATCCCAGTCTTCAGTGTTCTCAAAACAGTATGTGCGGAGCATGGTTTTCAGAGTCTGATGATATCTTTCTAGGGCACCTTGGCTTTGCGGATGGTACGCAGTTGAAGTTGCATGTTGGATGCCTAGTTTCTTTAAGACCTGGTTAAACAGCTTTGATGTAAAGTTAGATCCTTGGTCTGACTGTATAGTCTTTGGAAGACCGTATCTTGAACAAAATGCAATCAATGCGTCAGATATCTTATCTGCGTTAATGGTGCGTAGCGGAATAGCTTCAGGATATCTCGTGGCAGTGCACATTATAGTGAATAAGTACTGGTGTCCTGTCTTTGTTTTAGGCAAAGGACCTACACAGTCTATTAGCAAGTGGCTAAATGGTTCTGCAAAGGCGGGTATTGGCTTTAGAGGTGCTACCGGTATAGTCTGGTTAGGTTTACCAACTATCTGGCATGTATTGCATGACTTGCAGTATTTTGTGACGTCACGATGTAGTCCAGGCCAATAGAAGTACGGAAGAATTCGACGGTAAGTCTTGTTCACTCCTAGATGACCAGCATATGGCGTGTCATGAGCCATGTGTAAGATGTCATTACGATATATGGCTGGTACCACAATCTGACTTCCTTCTCTGCAATTGTCATTATCACATTTCACATCTCTCCATTTTTGCATTAATATTCCCTCCTTCAGAAAAAATCCATTTCCTTTAGTTTCTGCCTCCTGTTCAGTTATCACCTTTTTCTTCAGGTGTTTAATTCCTGAATCTCTATTCTGTTCTAATAGGAGTAATTGTCGAGGTGACAAATTACTTTCAGTAGTCTTGACTGAGGGACCACTCAAAATGTCAGCCAGGAAAGTTGCCTGTAGGTCAATTTCTGGTTCTATTTTTGACTTTGACATGGTTTCGACAGACTTTTGTTGTTGGGCCATACCTCTAGTGACGATGCATATAGGTTTGATAAAGCTCTCACTTTTATTAAGGTATTGTTTTTTCTTGGATATGGAATGCACCACATCTCCAGCAATATCATTTCCCAGTATTAAAGAAACGCCTTTAAACGGAAGTGATTTGTACACACCCACAACTACATTTCCAGTGAAGTACGCACTCTTCAGCTGTATTTGATGCAAAGGAACTTGTACATTTTTCCTTGATACACCTTGAATAGTAAGATCCTGTCCTGTATATGTCGATTGTGACGTAGGAACAGTATTCTCTAAAAGTAGTGAAACCTCAGCCCCTGTATCACGGAGTATTCTGATGTTCTTTTCACTAGTGACACCATTTATTATGGATGACACGGTACCTTCTTCAATGAATGGTAAACAATTACTTGGTATTTCAGTATCGATGAGATCTGTATCCAAGTTATTTTTGTAAGAGGTATGTTTAGTACTCATGGTGGTTCTATCTGATATAGACTCCTTGGAGCTCAGATTAGAATTAGAATTATTGAAAACCATTGTCTCTATTTCAGGAACTATTTCTGGTTTCAAGTTTCCTAGATACGTGTGTTTTGTCAGGTTATCTGCATTAGCACTAGGTATCTCTGTTTGAGTTCTAACATCCTTCTTTACATTTACATGAGTTCTTTGTTTTGGCATTGCTACATACGATAAGACAACATTCTTTTTATTCGGGTTCCCATTCAGTATCCAGCACTTTTCCTTAGTATGTCCAATTCGTTTACAATGGCTACAGGTTGGCTTGGAATTTGTTGGACCTTCATTGCTCTGCTGATGTCTCTTTGATTGATAGGATTCATTTGGATTCATGGTTTTCTTTTCTACCTTCATATCTCGATTCTGGAATTTAGATTTATCAACGGTTGTAAATTTATTGCTGGAATGGATAATAACATATTCGTCTGCCATTACTGCTGCTGTTTCTACTTGTTCTACACCTTTGTCTGCTAAATGTATTCTTACATCACCTCTGATGTTATTGTTAAAGTCTTCCATTAGCATAAGATTAGCTAATTTATCAAAGTCTTTGTTTACACCTTTGGATCGAATCCATCTTTCAAAATATTTCTTTTTCTGTCTTAGAAAATCAACATGGGATTGTTCCTGTTCTTTCTTAGACTCACGAAACACTTTTCTATATTTTTCAGGTGTTAGTGCATAACTTAGCAGTACTCTATTCTTGATCAGTTCATAATCATACAATTCCTCTTCAGTAAGACTTAATACAACATCAAGTGCCTTTCCTTTGTTCAGAGCTGAGCGTAGAAGTATAGCTTTCTTGCCCTCGGGAAATTGATAGTCTCTAGCGTTTCTCTCGAAAATCATGAAGAACTCTTCCACCGAATTATCTTCAAAAACTGGAATATGTTTCTTAAACTTATACAGTTCTGCATCTGCTTCAGAGCTTGCATTCGAATGATTTGACGTACGAGACCTTGCTATCTCAATTCTTTCTTGGCTTGCTATTTTCTCTCTTGCTATTTCTCTTTCCATCTCAATTCTCTTGTTTTCTCTTTCTCTTTCCATCTCTAATTCCATCTTTCTTAACTCAAGTTTAAATTTCAATTCTTCACTTAAGTCCCCAGTTGTATGCTTTACTCTTTGTTTTATAGGAAAAGGTAATTCATCATCTGATTCATCATTAACGTTATCATTAGCAGTAGTTTCTTCAATAATTAGTGTACCTTGTTTTCTTAAACACTCAGTTACCTCTTGAAGTAATTTAGTTTTTGATGGCCTAGTTTCTGTGATAGAAATGCCCAATGATTTAGCCAATTCTTTTAGTTGTATCATTGACATTTTATTAAGCTGTTCTGAGGTTAGATCAAATATCTCTGGATCCAATGTAAGATTATTTGTGGCTTCCATTTTATATTATTAAAAGTTACTGTAAATCTTGTTAATAATACAATAAAAGTGTCCAACTTACTTTCTGTCCTTTGAATAATTCACTACACCACACAGTTCAGATTTGTCGCAACAAGGTCATAAAAATAATACTTTCTTAGAGTTACTTTGTTCGATAAGGTAATACACCAGATAATTTTCCAGGCTGAATAGTTAAGTTTTCCGATTCTCAATAGCAATGTTCAATTCAATCACAATCTTTAGTAAATTGTATATTGTTCATATTTTCCAACACAATCCATCCAAGTTACGA
Source organism: Anisus vortex (assembly GCA_949126835.1). Classification (NCBI taxonomy): domain Eukaryota; kingdom Metazoa; phylum Mollusca; class Gastropoda; family Planorbidae; genus Anisus; species Anisus vortex. The sequence continues at coordinate 16,141,380 of OX421493.1, forward strand.
GTATGTATTACGGCAGTTGTAAATAGTTTGTGTAAATAGTATAACGATTCTTGAAGTTGAAGTAAATCCTCTAAACGTTTGTTAGTAAATCACTGACGAGCAAAACCCATTTTATTACAAGGCAATTTATTCACCATAATAAATTATGGATGAGACCTTCTATTTATATCACACAAGTATAATTATGATTTATAATGTTATTACGGCTAGAGCCCCCATTCAATTTATGAAAATAATAGTTATAGTATTGTTATTCTTAGTGTGAGTATCCTTGTATTAGTGAAGATCTTATTATATCATTCTGAAGTTTATTTGTAGTTGTCTAGAGTATTCCGTGGTTCTTAGTATCCCCTGGCAATTCACATAGCGTAGTTTTAGAGTTTTCAGTTGATTTTACTTCATGTATAATTATTTGTGTGGCTCATATTATACAGCAAGAACCTCGATGTCGAGTGGTAGTGTAGATTATTAATATAGTTGAATAAATATTACACATACACACATGTAGATAACTTTGAAATATTGACGTTAATCAAGTTGTGTAGAAAGCAACGATAAATTTGGTTTAATTTACAAAATCAATCCAGTAGGAATCCAAATAATATTATATACACAATCAAGAAATACACATATTCCAATTAGTAATGAATATCCTCAATGAACATATAGCATTGTAGTTAATAGTAGAATAATAAATTTTCCATAATACAACTCAAATAGAAACGATTCTCAGAGACTTAATATTAGATGTTATCCGAACGGCTGTACGCCAAGAACTGACTAAAAGTGTCGAATTGCGTAGAAATATATTACGGGTCAATCGTTGGAAAAACCAGACAGCCTAGTGACACGAGAATTTTAATCAAGCCCGCATGTTGACTGCGTGATCAGATACTTTTTATTAAGAACAAGCAATAATGCTCTAACAAAATAAGGAGAGACCGGACGACCTTGACATGCTGTATTCGCGTGCACAGTTCATGTTTTTATCGAGGTTAATAAAAAACAATAATGCTCTAATTAGGTTAGGAAAAACCCGGGGAAAACCGTGAGCTGAGAAATATTTTGTATCGTTTAAACGCAATTCGCTTAAATGATTTAGTTGGTTTATTAACATTACAATGTAGGGAATTTACGTTTCGTAACACCCCTAACAACTACCCCTAACCTTAAATGCTAACCCTGAAACCTAAATCAAAACATAGACCCCACTGTTATGTTTAAGTATTATTAAAGGACTAACAAAATTACCCTGACACACCCTATCCAAGTGAACTACTCCATTGTAACAATGTAAGTGTAACCTAGAGGCGTTTGTTGAGTTTCAAAGAGAAGTTAATTAGATTTAATTACAACACTTGAGTAGGATTTTTATAACACAGTGAAAACAACTTTACACACTGGTCTTCTCTCTTTTATTTATTTCTATTATACTCTATAGATTGAAGAAATTTCTGACTACACGATTGTAAACTGCTAATTCATGTTAATATGTTCTTTTTTTTTATACCATAAAGAGAGAAATGTGAATAGTACACAAATAGCTGAGGCCATTGAAGGGTGTGTCAGGAGTAAAGCAAGAGGTGGAAGCGCAAGCCAAACTTCCTCCCATCAAAAAGGGAATAGACCGATATAATTACTAATTGAACTTAAAACTTTTGAGCGTTTGAGAAACCGCACAGTTCAGACTAGCCATGAAAGATCTAATAGCAAACCTTTAATTGTGTTGCATTTTTGAAGTTTCCCTCACATTAAGATTTAATTCAAACATAGTTTGATGAGATTGTTATAGCATCTTAATGGTTGGATCATTTCTTATTGCTGTTTTATTTTTCTGTCATTGTCGTTAACGTTTTATTATTTTGTTTGTAATTATTTTGAGGTATGCCTACTATTATTCCTGTTGTTTAAGCTGTTAACCCTTCCCGTACCGAACTACTTCTATCTATGCTGCCTTCAGTTCCGCTATATACGCGCCCGGGACTGTAAGGGTTAACATTTTTATTTAATTTATTGGTGTTTTATGTTTTTATTTGGCTTTTCATTTGAGGTTTTTAAAAACTGTTATTGTTTGTATGTATTGTGTTTTGTTGTATAATGTTATAAATACTATTACACAAATGAAACAGTATCATTATTAAAGGAAGTTTAAAAAATATAAATGTTTGCACTTTTTGCACAGAAAAGAAGTGTAAACCCTTGACAATGTATAAAGGTCAAAGTGGACACTTCACTCTATGTGGACAGATGTACTTTGATGGCGTGGGTCAAACGCATGTGCCTTCTGAACTGTCAGTGAAACACTTGCCAGAATTACTGCTCTGTAACTGACATCATTAAACGCACGTAAAACAATGCAGATGTAATGAGATAGTGAATCTGTTAGTGACTCTGATAGGAAGCTTAAAGTGAATCTGATAGTGAATCTGATAGTAAATCTGAAAGTGAATCTGATAGTGAATCTGATAGGGAATCTGATAGTGAATCTGATAGTGAATATGATAATGAATCTGATAGTGAATCTGATAGTGAATCTGATAGTGAATGTGATGCATGATCTCGTACACGTAGGTATATTCAACAGTGCACTAATATCACTGGTAAGTATTTGAAGTTTTTGAATAAAATATTATTTAATTTGTTAACTATTGAGAGATACAAAGTTAAAACTTATAGATCGTATCAGAAGACATATGTGATCATAGTTTCACTTGCCCCTTAAACCAGGTGCCCGGTTCTCATCCGGACTTTCCGGTATTTCCATACACAGACCGGTATAAAATAAAAAGAAATATCAGAAACGTATTATAATATACCCAATTTCCACATGATCTTATTCAAAAACAAGAAAAGACAAGAAGGTGACTGGTGTTTTCTTCAAAGGTATCCGTCAGAACTATCTGAAAATGATACATTCCTTGACGAAACACTGTATAGTTATTTGAAAACATTTAAAGGTAAAAAAAAATGATGTAATATTTGGAGTCACATTTTGTATGAGCATTATTTCAAATATGGTAAAATTTCAAGTATAAGCCGCACCTGTGTATAAGCCGCAGGTAATGTATTATAGTTCACGTGTATAAGCAACACTCAAAATCTATTTGATATAGTTGTATAATTTCTTCAGCTGAATGTTTAAATTTCACTGTTGCTGTATGTGAATTATTAAGTTTTTGTCGTATGAAAGATGAAATATCAGCTATACATTACATGTCATTTTAAAGCGTGAAAGTCAAAGATGTAAATGAGAAAGTTATAAAGTCAATTTCACATGATATCCAAACCTAGGAAAATAACTATTTTTTTATTTACCCATGTATAAGCCGCACCCCTTTTCTCGAACCTAAACATTGGGTAAAATAAAAGTGCGGCTTATACACGAGATTTTACGGTACTGTCGAAGCTTCTAAAGGATAATCGTTGAGTATCTCTGATTGAAGCCTAAGATGTATTGCCATCGATGGGATGTAGCATGCAAGAGAACATCCGCATAAAAGCCTTTTTCAGTTTAAGGCCTAATTGGGGTCGGACATGCTTCAATTGGGGTCGGACATGCTTCAAATTGCTACCAATTCACACCTTTACATAATAAGAAAAAATATGCGTTACTTGATCCTACCATAACCTAAAGATTTAGACTAGAGCTTTATTTTTAAATTGTGGCTTGTTTCAGAATTTTCTTTCCCTGCACACATAATGTTTACCCTGTCCGAGGTATAAACCTTAAATTTCTACAAGGTATAAACCTTAAATTTCTACAAGGTATAAACCTTAAATTTCTACAAGCTTAAACTGCGCAAACGGTCAAAACTAGAACAATAAAAGTTATGCACTTTCTCCAAAAAGAGCTACCGTGTTATTAGGGGCAAACGATGCGTTAGTTTCTATTCAAAACTATACAGGGAATACAATATTTCTCTTCAGAATCGTGTACAGGTCCAAGTAACCTGAAGGCCCAAATGCTGATGTGGGTAAAAAATGGGGCCCGGCACGGCACCGTTGCATAAGCTCAGCAGTTGCATTAATTATTCAAACAAAAAAATTGTCCCTAATTAGTAATTCATTAATGTATTAAATATTGAGCAATAATAATTGAGCAATTATAATTTCCAACATTTTTAAAGTTAGACCAATGAAATAACAATGTTTATTGGTCCATGTGTGGAGATAATATAGTGTACTATTTAAATTAGTTATGGAAATTTATATAATATATTTATATACATCTCACTATAAGCACATTTTAATGGCGACTTTTTTAGAACTATGAGATTCTATACCGAATGCGGAATATAATGAATGGCTAACTGGAGATTTAAAGTTGACTACAAGGCAGACGAATAGAAACACAACACTGCAGATGTGATGCCCGTCTCTCAGATTGTCTCAAACGATCAGTAGTGCTAGTTGGATCTGTAGTACACTATACGAGTTCTATTCTGTGGAAAGACAGATCGAAAAGTATCCCTGGTACCAAATAAAGTCACATGGTCAAAGGGATTGACAAGTCTTAATGAGGCGTGAACTTTTCAAATGGAAGAGGTCACGTGCTTCCGGTTCTATTTTTATATTGTTTATTATTTTAGGCATTTCCGTAAACAAAAAAAATCATGCTTTTGCTGGTGTTTGACAATTGAATTCAACCTCGACGGCCAGTTCTAGTCTTTTAGAAATATACAAAGGCTACAATACTAGTTATCAGGAATCCGTTTTAACATCAAAAGTGAGTAGGCGATAATTAATACTCAAAGTGTTAGTTGCGTAAAGTTAAATTTAGATTTGTATATAAAAATAAATTAATCAAGAGTTGCGTCCATAGTTATTAAAAAAACACAATTCGTAGATTCATAAAAATATAAATCAAAAATTCTTTTGTATCAAGCAACACGTTTCAGGTTATAAATAGGTGATTCTTCACGCTAGACATTCACACTCCATCGTTTTCTTTTGGCAAAATCTTTTGGAAATGAAATAACATTTAATCTCTTACATCTTTTGGTACAATCAGTAACGTAGCACACAGACATGCTTTTTTAATTAAGTTATCGAATATGACCGGAAATGTTTTTCTTGTCGACCTTTTATGCATGCATAATCGTTAAGACTGATCAATACAGGTGAAAAAAAATGCTCTAGTTGTAGAACCCATGTCCTCGGAACAGCATTTTAGCGTACTATTACTTCACACAAAGTTAGCCTGTGTGGAAACATAATTCTAGTAGTGGATGACTAACTGAATGAAGAGATATATTGAAACATATTTATGACACTTTGGTTTTGACCCTAGTGAATGAAGATGTAAAATCATAAATTTGTACACAATTTTCCCCACTATCAAACTATCATGTATTAATCGTAATAAAAAGATATTTTCTCTTGGTATACATGGGGCAGGGTCGCCGAGCGGTGAAGGGTTTTCTTCCCGGGGCTCGAGGGTGTCCCTAATTATACACAGTTCTGATGGGTACCTGACTTTCGTTAGGGTAAAGTAAACGCGGATGGGCATTGTGCTGGCCACACATCCACTAGTAGTATGCCATGGCCACAGAAACGGATTAACGCTTCTTCATCTGGCCTATGATCAATTTGGTCCGTCGGGTATTTTACTTTACTATTCAAACATTGAGCTATATTCATTTAATTTGTTTATCACGTAGGCCTACATTATAAAACCTTGTTCTAACTTTTTAAAAAGCAATAGTGCTAAACATTTCCAATTCTTCAATTACAGATGATGATTACTAAACAGCAAGTGAACTGTAACATTCATGGATTATTTGTTTTACATTCTCCAGATGCATCATTCACAAAACTACTGAATAGATTATATCAATGTACAATTAAAATGTATAATAAAAGCAGCATCAACAATAAAAAAAATGTAATAAAAAATTGAAATGGAGTTATATTTTCTGTTTATTACGACTTAATGATGTATTTTCGAATTCTAGAAAAATAAACTTACTTATAAATTTACAATAAAATTGTTCATTTTATTATTTATTGTTAACATATAATTTTAGTATATTTTTTCTTTGCATAAGCAATATATAGATCTATTTCAAAATGCTTATGATTAAAAAAAAGTAAATTCTAATTTAAAATAATCGATTCCAATTATTTTTTTTTAAGTAGACCTAATTATTTTTTTAAACAACTAACTATAATTTAACGATTTTTATCATTAATAGAATTGCAAAAAAAATATATTTTAACGATAACTAAGTAGCCTTATTTTGATTCTATTATCTTAATTAAAAATACTAACTAAATTTAATTTTATTATTATACCTATATAGAAATAATAACTTACTTTAATTTTATTATTAAATCTTAATTAGAAACAATAACTTACTTTAATTTTATTATTATATCTAAATAACAATAATAACTTACTTTAATTTTATTATTATATCTTAATTAGAAACAATAACTTGCTTTAATTTTATTATTATATCTATATAGAAATAATAACTTACTTTAATTTTATTATTAAATCTTAATTAGAAACAATAACTTACTTTAATTTTATTGTTATATCTAAATAGCAATAATAACTTACTTTAATTTTATTAATAAATCTTAATTAGAAATAATAACTTACTTTATTACATCATAATTACAAATAATAATTTACTTTGATTATATTGTTGCATTTCAATAAGAAAAAATAACTTACTATGATTCTATTTATACATTTAAATTAGAAATAATAGCAGTGCACCCAATAAGACTCAAGTTCATACATTATTGTATATTTTGTCTCCCACATATAGAGTCTGCTTCAGTTGGTACTACAACTACTTCAAGAACTACTACTACCACAACAACTACGCCTACTGCTCCAAAGAATGGTAATCGGATTTACTTGTTGTTTTTTTTCTATCATCAATATAGATATATACGTGTTTGTCCACTATAGGCTCCTAGGCCGTTTGTAAATTACAAGTCAGTCATAAAAGATTGACTTGTATAAGGGGCAAGGGTGTTAACTCTCAGCAGCAATACGGCCCATTGGAATTTCCCATTCACCTTGCATTCTGTTAAGACGCGGCGAAACTTTTCTTTTTCTAAACGGTACGCACCCGCAATTCTGCTTCGAGAGTTTGAATTTTGTACTTTTAATTTAAAAAATAATAGCTAATGTCGTTATATTGTGTATTCATTTTTCTAGATATTTTTTTCTCCGTCATTTTGAGGTGCATAACTCCTAGCCTTATATAATTAAAGAGCGTGTCTACGTCACGACTTTACGTCTACCTTAATATTGCAGACTTGATAAGGCTTTATAATGTTGATTTAAGTTAGCTTTTTCCTGAATCGATTCAGGCCAGTGGCGTAGCTAAGGAGGGAGGCGAGGGGGGGCGCTCCGCCCCGGTTGACAGCATACAGAGGGTGACACTATGTCACCTCCAACAAAATTTTTCAGCCAGGTTAAGGTGCGAAAATAGTCTGAAAATAGAATTGTGATAAAAACCCAACTAACACTGGAAATGTGACCGTTATGACGTAACATATTTCGAATTTGACTCTATCAACCGTCGAAAATATTGTCTGAGCGAGTACGGCAATTTTGGTGAGTCATTTTTCTTATATTTTTCTTATAATTTATTTCGAACAATGTTCAAAATAAATGACTACTATGGCTTTGTCAAATTATATGAAAGAACGTCGACGACAGATGGGCATGTGCAGTCAGCAAGATGCAAGGATGTACATTTGACAAAGCAGTTGTTTACCATTTACAAACTACAATGGACACAATCTGTTGCCAACTATATGCGACTTTTCTTTCATTTCGTTATTGGTTTTCTGGGGGTGACGTTTTACAAGAAGTCGATATAGCACAGAAGTACATGCAAACACCAGGTATTGCTGTGGACATGGGTGCAACTTGCAAACAAAACTAAGGGCTCTCAATGTCTTTTTGAAGATCAGCGTACGAAGGTTGTTGACAATGCCGTCCAGCAGGCACTTGCGAAATATGAAGAACTTGATATCCCTACAGAGAAGAGAATCATAAGAAAGAAAAGATTACAAGGAGAGGGGGCAAGAGATGCTGGATTATCATTGCAGCAGGAGACCAAGAGAGCAATGTTAGAGTGTCTGGACCGTTTTCATATGGAGTTAGATACGAGAGGAAAGGCGGTGAATGGCATTTTGCTGACTTTTTCTGCCGTTCAACCAACCATATTATTTGTGCCAACGACAAAGAAATACAGTTGTCTGTTACCAAGCTCACAGTCGTGTATGATGAGCTGTCTGAAGAAGACCTTTGTCTAGAAATACCACGTTTAAGGCGACACCTACAAGCAGCCGAAATAAACTTGGAGGAAGCCAAGCACTGGACTGTATTGCAATTCCTACGGTTTATCATCAAGTGGGACTTTGTTGAATCATTGCCATATCTTACGCTGATTCTAAGATTCTTTCTGACAATATGTGTTTCTGTGGCATCGTGTGAAAGAAGTTTCTCCAAAATGAAACTTATAAAAAATTACCTCCTGTCAACCATGAGCCAGTCGAGATTGTCGGATCTGGCTGTTCTGTCCATTGAACACGAGCTTACAAGACAAATAGATTTTGACGATGTCATTGACCTGTTTGCCACAATGAAATCAAGAAGACATTCCTTCTAGGATTATAGTGGTCGAAGGACATTCTTTTGATCTGTGCATTGCCGTGTTTTGCATTTAGATGTTCTGAAAGTGAACAGTTGCATTAAAAAATCTTTGGATTTGAACTATTTGTTTTGTGGTATTGGATTCGGATTTTGTCTTGGATCATACATGTAAGCAGTAACGTACCGGTCAGTAGAGTAAAGTAGAGCCTAGAGGTAGAGTATGAATGAAAATTTAGCTACACCTAACCATTCAGCATAGGGTCGTGTGGGGTCACTGGGGTGACATTTGAACGAACCGCCCCGGGTGACGTTTACTCTAGCTACGCCACTGATTCAGGCAACCCATTTTATGACCTTTTGCCACTCGGAAGAAAAAAAATCCGTTTAATATGTAATGTGTAATGGATAGAATGGAAGGGGAAATAATGTAGTGGAGAGTAGACCGGAAGTTGATGTAGAGAGTCGGGAGTGGAGATGAGGAACATAGAGGTCGGAAGTTGAGGTTGTAGGAGCTTGTGTAGTAAGATGAGATGATTGGATATAACGTTTGTATTTCACGAAGTTTGTATCGTTAGTAAAGTTATTCAGTATTGCGAACAGCGGAATCATTAATTCATTGAGCTGTTTTTGAGATTAGTGAAGTCTATTCTATGCACTTTTATATGTTGTGTTAATATGGTAGAATAAACAGGAACAGGAAAACCAGTTATCATTAAAACGAGCCCACAACATCTCGCTTATGGTAGACTATAAAAAAATGATTTTTTTTATAAGTCTTTCTAAATATTTCACTACCCAATTAGGCTGTAATTTTTAGAGTCTAGCTAGAATTAAATTCTGTGTTTATTTTAATTTAATTTAATTAATGCTTGGTTAACCCATTTTTTCGAAACAATTCTAAACATAGGGGCTACTCATTTTACAAATGATGTAAGCACTAAGCACTAACTGGTTTTTACTGAATTTGTTATAGTTTAAAATGCTCATTACGATTCTACTTCTTCGTTATCAACATTGGCCGTTCAAACAACAAGGCCTATAGCTATGGTGAATTGCACGGTGGTTTCCAGGTCTGTCTCTTTTCTATACAGTTTGGTGTTAGATTATCTGCGTCCAGACCCTGTTGCGACTCAGGACCGGACACAACAGACTAGGACAACTTTTGTTCCAAAAGTTAGGCATTTGGGACCTGTGGAGATTGCACATGAGGGGATGTCTCCAGAGAACATTAAAACATGTGCTCCAAGCCTGTCCTTTATTATGTCGTTTATTATGTCGTTTATTATGTCGTTTATTATGTCGTTTATTATGTCGTTTATTATGTCGTTTATTATGTCGTTTATTATGTCGTTTATTATGTCGTTTATTATGTCGTTTATTATGTCGTTTATTATGTCGTTTATTATGTCGTTTATTATGTCGTTTATTATGTCGTTTATTATGTCGTTTATTATGTCGTTTATTATGTCGTTTATTATGTCGTTTATTATGTCGTTTATTATGTCGTTTATTATGTCGTTTATTATGTCGTTTATTATGTCGTTTATTATGTCGTTTATTATGTCGTTTATTATGTCGTTTATTATGTCGTTTATTATGTCGTTTATTATGTCGTTTATTATGTCGTTTATTATGTCGTTTATTATGTCGTTTATTATGTCGTTTATTATGTCGTTTATTATGTCGTTTATTATGTCGTTTATTATGTCGTTTATTATGTCGTTTATTATGTCGTTTATTATGTCGTTTGTTATGTTGTTTATAATGATTGATGGGGCACGGTGGCCAGCGCGTTCGACTGACTATATAAAGATTCTGGGTTCGAATCCTGGCTAGGATTTCTTTTTCCCTGAACTTGAGGGTGTCCCTACACATACTTTAGTATGCCGTGGTCTCAGATACTGGTGAACGCTGCTTCCCAGACCCTATAGATCAAAGAGATGTGGCGGTGATACTTTACTGTATATGTATGTGAACGTGGATAATGTAAATAATTATTTCGATAATTTGAATATTTATGTTGAATTCATTAGGGTCCTGTCCACGGATTGTAGAAGGTGAAAGGATCTTCAATGAAACCCAGCTTAATAATAGTTCTATAACACCTTGCCCAGCAGGATATACAGGTAAACATTTATCGTAAAAGTATTATAGAAATAATAGTTGTCACATATATATATATATGATTCACAATCACTTAATCCCCCGACACTTAATCCTAAAAATGCAATTTTAGGTAGGTATATGTTGGCTTCCATTTGTCTCGAGAGACGATGGAGTTTATTGTGCCCTTGGGGAATGTGCGCTCCTGGCCTTGCAGCTTCTGCTATGGCTGTGCAAGCCCACATGCGAGTGACAGTCCCTATTGCACTTCCGGCACAGGAAGGCAGAACTGGTCATGGGCTGGTCTCTTCTTCCCCTCTTTTTGGTGCGCTTCTCATCGGCGAGCCGCTGCAGGTCTCTCTCTCCAGCTTCCAGCCCGGAGGCCAGCGCATGTCTCCAGCTGGACCTGTCCTTGGCTAGTTCCTCCCAGCTGTATGTGTCAATGGCAAGGGCTTTCATGTCTCCCTTGCAGACATCCTTATATCGGAGGTGGGGCCGGCCCGCAGTCCTCTTTCCTCTGGCCAGTTCCGAGTAAAGGATACCTTTGGGTATTCGGCCATCCTCCATCCGGCATACATGCCCCAGCCATCTGAGCCGGCGTTGGCGGATTAGAGTAGGCATGCTTGGCATCCCAGCCTGCCGCAGTACCTCGTTGTTCGTGACATGGTCCTGCCAGGATATTCCGAGTATGCGTCGGAGGCAGCGCATGTGAAAAGCACTCAATCTCTTCTCTTGTTTAGAATATAGCGTCCAGGCTTCGCTGGCGTAGAGTAGAGTGCTTAACACACATGCACGGTACACTGCAACCTTGGTTCTTATTGTCAGCTTTTTATTGTTCCAAACTCTGTGCGATAGTCTGGTCAGTGTTGTGGAGGCCTTGCCGATCCTTGTGTTAAGCTCTGCATCTAGAGAAAGGTTGTTGCTGATAGTGGAGCCAAGGTATGTGTAATGCTCCACAGCCTCAAGTTCGCAGTCATTGATGTTGATTTTGGGAGAAGCAGCTTCCTGGGACATCACATTTGTCTTTTTTAAGCTGATAGTGAGACCGAAGTCGCTAGCGGCCTTGGCGAAGCGGTCCATTAGGTTTTGCAGTTCTTCCTCTGTGTGTGTGGCTAAGGCAGCGTCATCTGCGAAAAGCATGTCCCTAATGACGGTCTCCCGTATCTTCCTCTTAGACTTAAGCCTGGCCAAGTTGAATAGTTTACCATCAGAACGGGTGTGTACATAGACCCCCTCGGTAGAAGTTCCAAAGGCATGTCTCAACAGGCTGGCAAAAAAGATGCCAAAGAGTGTTGGGGCAAGGACACAGCCCTGCTTGACACCACTGATTATGTCAAATGCGGCTGAAGTTGACCCGTCATACTGCACTGTGCCTTTCATTCCGTCATGGAATGACTGTATTATCTTCAGTAGTTTCGGTGGGCAGCCAACTTTTGCCAGGACTGTAAAGAGTCCATCTCTGCTGACTAGGTCGAAGGCCTTTGTCAGATCAATGAAAGCCAGATAGAGGGGCATGTGTTGCTCGCGACACTTTTCTTGGAGTTGTCTTAGTGAGAAGATCATATCGATTGTGGATCTTTCTGCTCGGAACCCGCACTGTGATTCGGGGTACACTCTCTCAGCAAGCCTTTGCAGTTTCTTTAGAACAACCCGTGCAAAGACCTTTCCCACAATGCTGAGGAGGGAAATACCCCTGTAATTATTACAGTCACTTCTATCTCCCTTATTTTTATACAGGGTAATTATGTTGGCATTTCTCATGTCCTCAATATTCACATATTTATTTTTGCAAGTGTGACAATTAATAATAATTATATAAATGCATTAATAATTGTATTTAAATCATGTTATTAAATAAAATATAATACATTTTAACATCAGTTTCACGTTGTTTCAACACAAGAACTTCAATCAAATGAAACTGATTGATGTTTATCCATATGATAACAAATTGTTCTTAAGAGTTTGTGGTGTTACGACCACAATCCCCTTGTGGTCAGAGCCGTGTAAATATTGTTGATAATTCTCGTTAGACCTAGGGTAGACTTTGGTTATTATTATTAATTTTCCAGTATTACACGAACTCTCCTTATTGTCCTGGACACAAACTCAGGATTTGCGTAATATATATTATAATATTGTAAACAATGAAACAAAAATGGTAACTTGATAATTTCATTCAGGTGATATGTGCAAATATATACAATATGAAGGTTTCATACAGTTAGAATAAAATAGTGCCAACACAAGCGTCCATAACAGACTCAAAAGACAAAAACTCTGTGCAAAACTCTCCACGAAACTCTGCAAAAACTACTGGCTGTCTAGCCTTAAATACTCGCGGAGGAGAGCGGGGAACAGACCTATTACTAGGAGGGGGGAAAATAATGGTATCATTACAAAACTCATAATAAAAACGATAGTTTTAATATGAACTCCCCTGTACGAGAAATAATAAAATATTCCTAGCCATTCCGAGAATTCGAGGTCGGCACAAGAGTGGATTCTTAGAACAGTCTAGGCTTAGTACCTCCCACAAAACTCGCGTTGGAGAGAGAGGAAATAAGTAATGTAGAGATGGGCAAAACCGTTCGCCATACTGATCGCCGCTCGATTGAGCGCTCACTAAAAAGATCCGGATCCGTTGAACGGATCCACGAATCACTTAGTAATTTACCCCCCCCCCCCGCCCCCCCCCCCCCCGCCATTTTTGAAACGCCGTTTTTTTTTTTACTTACAACATTAACAAATATAAATAATTATTCTCAATTGTCTAGTTGTGGGCTACTAAACAAATTATAATTAAACTTTTTTTTATAATTTAAGCGATAATTCCTTTTTTTCATCTAATAATTAAAATTAAAAGGGTCAATGTAAAATACTGTAATCATATTGGCTAATTATAATGCAAATATTGTATCATCAACATTATTTACAATTATTGGCTAAGCCCGTCAAAATGACGGAGAAACGAATGATTACAATGTGTTTTGTTAAAAGAGGGTGTGTAATTTTAAAAAATTAAAAAAAACAACAGGGTGCGTGAATAGGAAAAACCCGATAAGATCTCGCGTTCAACATAGTAAATGAACGGTGTGAAAGCATTTCAAAGGGACATTATTCTGAAAAATGGCTCTCAGTAGAACCTTTACATACAGTGATTAGTAATAGGCCTACGTTTATTAAAAAGAAATTGACGAATTAAGCAATATTGTTTATATAAACAAACATATAAACAAACTCACGGTAATTATATAGACCTATATTGATCGATGATTGGTAGCATATAAGCGATCAGACCCGGATCCTAAGTGACTATGGAAAACAGCATATCGAAATGCAGAACGGAAACGGATCAGTACTGATCCGGGTCTTTTGGCAGTGATCGGCTTTCGGATCCGTTCCTTTGAAAGACCCGGATCAGTCGATCAGTTCTTTTGTGAGCGACCCATCTCTAAAGTAATGTGTGTTCCAGTATTTGGAACTACCAATATGTGACAGTGGGGGTAAATGTTTTAAATCAATATGACAGGTAAGCTGAAGATCGGCGATACAGAAGACGATCAATTGACTCATAGCTTCAAAGACATAAATCCTTTCGACATCTTGAGTCTGAGTAAGAGTGTTGTCCTTTTTTTTTATTCACCGTCCTATTTAGCCGTCGTGCTTGTTATCACCAAAGCGAGTCCGGACAACGTCCGAATCAAACAAAGGTAGAGCCGACCGCGAGTTACAACCGGTGGCCAAGTTAAATAAACATTGTCCTGCAATCAAGCCAGGTGCAATACTGAGATAAGCGACGACGAAACTTTATCTCCTTCACCGTTTGATTTTTCAATCTTCAAACGTAGAAATCATCAATTGGAATATCACATACTAATTAATGCTAATTAGTACAAAATATCGTCACAGGAGGGGACCCTTTAGTCTACCATAACCCAACTGCTAAAATTGACAGCCATGCACTACATATTGCTTAAGAAATGATTAAGTGTCTGGGGATTAGGTGGCTAGGAGTTAAGTGACCTGTCACCATATATATAATTATACATATATATATAATGAGAGAGAGATAATGGATAGATAGATAATGTATGCTTTATAGAAAAATAAATAAATAGACAGATAGCTGAGTAGATAGTTAGACAGACAGATAAATAGATAGATAGATAGATAGATAGATAGACGGATAGACAGATAGACAGATAGACAGATAGACAGATAGACAGATAGATAGATAAACAGATAAACAGATAGACAGATAGACAGATAGACAAAGAGACAGAGAAACAGATAGCCAGATAGACAGAGAGACAGAGAGACAGATAGACAGATAGACAGATAGACAGATAGACGGATTGACAGATAGACGGATAGACGGATAGACAGATAGACAGATAGACAGATAGATAGACAGATAGACAGATAAATAGATAGACAGATAGACAGATAGACAGATAGACAGATAGACAGATAGACAGATAGACAGATAGACAGATAGACAGATAGACAGATAGACAGATAGACAGATAGACAGATAGACAGATAGACAGATAGACAGATAGACAGATAGATAGATAGACATAGACAGATAGATGGATAGATAGATAGATAGATAGATTGATAGATAGATAGATAGATAGACAGATAGACAGATAGACAGATAGACAGATAGACAGATAGACAGATAGACAGATAGACAGATAGACAGATAGACAGATAGACAGATAGACAGATAGACAGATAGACAGATAGACAGATAGACAGATAGATAGATAGATAGACATAGACAGATAGATGGATAGATAGATAGATAGATAGATAGATAGATAGAAAGACATATAGACAGATAGATTGATAGATAGATAGATAGATAGATAGACATATAGACAGATAGATTGATAGATAGATAGATAGATAGATAGATAGATAGATAATTAGATAGATAGATAGATAGATAGATAGATAGATAGATAGATAGATAGATAGATAGATAGATAGATAGATAGATAGATAGATAGATAGATAGATAGATAGATAGATAATTAGATATTAACATTTGAAAATACCCTTTTGTTACAAAATAATAATAACATGTTTCATGATATATTTGATATTGGTGAATGTTTAGAAGTATAGAATAATTATTCAATTGCTTGGAAACCAACTCTCGGCCAGGTTTGAAATTGTCCGATTTTCTTCAGCTATTTGCCTGGTAATATAAACTTCCCTCTTACAACAAGAGTCTTAAAAAAATGACCCAAAGCAGATTTCCACTTCTAAGACCAAGCTTGCGACATGTTTGCATTTGACGAGTGCAATTCTCTTGAAACAACTGCGTCAAGGGGGGGGGGCACACTAAGACCCTGTCCGAGACTAGCCACCCGGCGGCATGCCGATAGGCCCCGATAGGGCAACCTAGGATCAATAACGCAGCTTTTTGCTCGAAGTCATTCACTGTCGACTGGTAGAACGAATACCAGACACCGCGCTTGGCTAGACGGACTGTTGCGCACATTTCACTCCACCAAGTCTCGGTGGCTCTCTCCTGTGGGTACAGAAGTGCATGTTCTCAATCAGACCTAAGGACTCGCGATCCCCAACGGTTCGTTCTTCTACGTGTGCCTCAAAAATGGGTAGGCAGCGTTTACTGTTACACCCCCAAATATCTTTGACCTTTGCTAGCAATTAACCGTCGACGCTAATGTTTTGAAGACCTGGCTACATAACCATCCATAAAGATTACAAGACATTGCTAACTATTTCCACTATATTTAAATATACCAGTATTATTTGCTCATAAAAAGTTTCTCTAATTTCGATGATATTGTTGTTTTACTTTAAGGCAATGCCTCCAAAAAATGTAGCAATGAGAGTTTATGGGAAGCAACTAGTTTTCTCAACTGTTCCAGAAAATCTATACAAAATGCATTACAAAGGGTGAGTTAAAATATATGCACATGGAAAAAAATACGTCATAAGAATATAAAATTGATAGGTGTGATTTTATACATTACTAGCTGATATGTGCCCGATTCTTCGAACGGGCTTTTTTTAGAATATGCTTGACACATTATAGTTTTTTAGTTTTGTTTTTGCAACATACATAAAGTAGTATGTTGTTTTTTTCAAAGCTAGTTCCGGTAATTTAAACATTGCCCGGCAATTTAAACATAGCCCGGCAATTTAAACATTGCCTGGTAATATAAACATTGCCCGGTAATATAAACATCGCCCGGTAATATAAACATTGCCCGGCAATTTAAACATCGCCCGGTAATATAAACATTGCCCTGTAATATAAACATTGCCCGGCAATTTAAACATTGCCCGGTAATATAAACATTGCCCTGTAATATAAACATTGCCCGGCAATTTAAATATTGCCCGGTAATATAAACATTGCCCGTTAATATAAACATTGCCCGGTAATATAAACATTGCCCGGTAATTTAAACATTGCCCGGTAATATAAACATTGCCCGGTAATTTAAACAATGGCCGTTACCAAGGGTATAAGCCTAAAGGTGCCTATACACTTTGCCCGGTAATATATACATTGATCGGTAATATAAACATTGCCCGGTAATATAAACATTGATCGGTAATATAAACATTGCCCGGTATTATAAACATTGCCCGGTAATATAAACATTGCCCGGTAATATAAACATTGCCTGGTAATATAAACATTGCCCGGTAATTTTGTTCCCTTTTAAAACGCATAAATACGCAACGCTTGAATATAGAGTGTAACCAGGACCACTGCGTTTAAATAAGCTTAGTAAGGCGTCGGTATTACTTCCCGAAACAGAAAAAAAATGCTAAATCTATTTGCTGTGTCATATGTTTGTAAATTTTTAAATTATTAATTAGCTTTAAGTCATGTATTCACAGTGTAAAGTATTAAAGTAGTGATAGATTAAGAAAACCAACTACAGTATTGGTAGTGTAAAGAATTTATGTTGTTTACGGCACGTAGGCAATTTAAACATGAAGAAAATTTGTTCCCATCATTGAGATAAAATCCATGCACATAGTTTGATGACGTCAATTTAAACAAGAATGAAAAATGTCCCTTCATTGCTAAAAAATCCATGCGCAAACTTTGATGACGTCATTAAAATAATCTCAGCGCATCCTTTTTTTTTCTAGCTTTGTGACGAAAAACTATAAAAAGTTGTACTGGCAAAGTCAATGTGAATCAAAATATGTGTTTTATTCACGTTTTTTTACCAAACTGACCACTGCGGTCATTTAATTTTTTTTAATACCTTGACAGTGTTCACCGCCGTAACGCAAAGAATATTTGTAGCAAATTTCACGTTTTTATGTCCAGTATTTAAAAAGATTATGCGGTATGTACATAGCCACACACACACATATTCCTTTTGAGATTTATATATATGTATGTATGATACAACATAATTAATGAACTTTTTTTGGTATTTTCAATTTTCTTAATTCTGAATGCTCAACTTTGTGTATGTGTTTTATTATTCTGAGTGCTCTATATTTTGTTACTTCTATATGCTGAATATTCTATATTCTGATGTCTTTTCTTATTGATAATACAACCATTAAAATAGTTACGATAATTTCATAAGATACTTTTTTGAAAAATCATAAGGTTTTGATTTTTCCAAGCATTGATAACTATATACTAGTCTACCTACTAGTCTACTATGCTGATTATATTCATGGCATACTGTCTTTAATTCTTGGGCACGGTAGCCGAGCGGCAGCGCGTTCGACTAGCGATCCAAGGGTCCTGGGTTGGAATCCTGGTGAAGACTAGGATTTTTTCTCAGGATTTGAGTGTGTCCCATTAGTCTATCCAGCTCTGATGGGTACCCGACAAGAGCTGGGGTAAAGTAAAGGCGGCTGTGCATAGTGCTGGAAACACAATCCCCTAGTATGCCGAGGCTTAAGAAACTGGTAAACGCTGCTTCACCAGCCCTATGGATCAATTTGGTCCGTCGGGATACTTTACTTTTTTTTTTTTTACTTTCTTTAATTCTTGGTTGTAGGGCAGTTCATCTGTAAACAATCCTCTCTAAAATCCTCAGCTCTTGGGTCCCGTTTATTATCAGGCAGAGATCGCTAGCATATCGGAGAATATCTCTGGTACTTTGAAAAACGACATCAGCAGAATTGTTTCCGGAGATATAAAAAATGTGGTGGAGATTTTTGCGACTATGGGGAATGTGATGAGAATAAGAAATATTGTCGTTAACAGTTCAATGGTAACGGTAAGATAAAACTTTTGTTTAACATTGTATTTATGTAGAAGTTAACGTTTGTATGCAATAATATACATGGATGTTTGGAGGTTCGAAGGG
The DNA here is from genome assembly GCA_949126835.1 of Anisus vortex. Lineage (NCBI taxonomy): Eukaryota > Metazoa > Mollusca > Gastropoda > Planorbidae > Anisus > Anisus vortex. Next base: position 16,160,451 of record OX421493.1, read on the forward strand.
TTGAATGTAATATGGATGCCTGTATGTATATGTAAGTATCTATGTATGTATGTCTATTTAAGTAAGTAAGTACGCATATGTATCTATATATGTATGTATGTATGTAGATAATTTATCTATCTGCGTGCTTATAAATGGACGCATGCATATAATAATTAATTATATAAAAATGCAGCTTTTAAACAGAAACCCGGTCTTGATTCCGGTACTGGGCCACGAAAGCAAAGCAACATTTCTGGATCGTCATAAAGAAGGGGAAAATGTCAAAATTTAGATCATATCATCTTGATGTACAAACTTTAGACCACGGTTGTGCTACACTTTTTGTCCTTGGGCCGTATAACGAATTTGTTTCTACAAGATGGGCCACACATTCTTAACATAAATATATATAGGCCTATATATATATATTTATTAAATAGTTTTACAATGATGCAATACATTTAGAAAACTGCTTTTGAAGTTATGTGCGGGGGAGAGAGCGAGGGCACACACCAAAACCTTGACTGGCTGAGTTGAGGTCCGCGGGCCGCCTGTTACTCATCTGTATTATAGATCTACAACAGTATAATTCGCACACCCCCCTACCCCAAAGTGAACGTTTTATTCTACAACCCACGAGTATAAACGTAATTAGTATCAAAAACTGAGCAGAAATTAAGATCTTTTAAATATGTTTAAAAGCTTCGAACTTCGAACATAATAATAGTGAGTCAAGAAATAGTACTATACAAAAAAAAAGGGAGCACAAAGAGCCTATAAAAAGGTCTGAAAAACCCAGCTTTAAAGGATGGCTGAGGTAAATGCATTATTGAATATTTGTTCATTGTTACTGTTATGTTACTGCTATATTTTCTATGCCAAATAGCCCGGGCAGTGCCGTTGCTAGGGATTCGGGGGCCCGGGGGATTGGCCTCTTTGACATTCGACATTATGACTTGAGAAAACGATTCGGACACTCCTTTTTAGGCCCCCCTCAAGTAGGGGCCCGGGGGGGATTTCGACTTTTGACCCCCTCCCCCTCCCCTAGCTACGCCACTACAAATAGCATCACCTTTTCTTGATAAATGCTTCTAATGCCACTTTTCGCCCCAAAATATTTCAGACTTTGGCCACTACAGTAGACACTCTGTTATCATCCACTGACTCTGTGTGGCAGGAAGTGTCCAAGGGAGATAGCTCTGTAGACGCAGGAGCTCAATTGTTGCAGTCCATGGAAGAAATCACACAAACGTATCTGAAATCTGACAACTATACTGAACTCGCTGTCATTAACAATAACATTGGTGAGAGCAATAAAGTTATCGATAGCTTTGAAATTAATATACTTAAAAATAAATTTAAAAAAGGTTGTAAGTCAAACTGGTCTTGTAAAATAGAAAATAATTTATTTTCAGCATAACATGTCAAAATTGCTTTTTGTTTCTTCCTCCCCAAATAGTTCTTTACCTAAAGAAGAAAACAACCAAAGAGATTATTTTCCCTGAGGAGTCGAGTCAAGGTGAAAGAAATAAAATCAGACTTGTTCAAAGTAGAGAAGGTAAGTCATTGTGACCTCATATTGTTCTTTCCCAAATCGAATACCCCGCTTTGGAGAGCTAGAGATATAAACAAAATGTATTATGTTGTCCTCGTGCTATATAAATACATAAGCGCCAGGCTTTATCATATTTTTGTTTCCTTAGTTCGTGTTATGTTCAGGCTTTGATACAAAAGATTTACATATTTTTTAGAACCATTTATACAACCTGAATTAAGTGCATCAGTTTTTATTTCTAATGGATTGCGTCGCCACCCCAATGCTCCAGCATCTTTTTTTTCTTTTCCACAAACTTTGAGTTGCTTTAAATTAAGGCCATTGTTCAGTCCAGTGAAATACTTTCTATTCCTAATAAGCGCCTTAGCTTGGGGAATTCTGATCATGTTTTACACGCATTCTACCCTTTCAAGATAAAGATTGATTAAATTAATTTTTCAGTATAATGATTATGATTATTAAAGAAAAAAATCCATAATTTGTATTCAAGAAAATTCCATTTTAGACCAAGAAGGTCATAAGTCTAATGAGGCAGCGTTCAACAGTGGCCAGATTATACAAAGGTATTGTGTTGTCAGCTAAATACCCTTCTGCTATTACTTTTCCACAACAGGTACTCACCAGAACTGTTTGAGCTCAGGGACACCCTCTAGGCCTTGTGTTTAATCCGAGATCTTCAATTAGTTTCTCAACAAACATCACTAAGTGTTCAATAGAATGCTATCACGATAGATTTTGTGTTAATCCTATTTTTTATGTTACAGACGCCCCCCCCCCCCTCTTCTGTACAGAAGATTATTGCGTCCTACAATTATCCGTGGTTATATTCTTGTCATGTATTTTTATTAGTGTTTTAAATGATGTTAAGTTATACGTTTTCCGTGTTTGTTCAGGCTACCCATTCCATGCCCGGATGCCGCTGGGAAAGAAAGGTAACATATATGCATTTGTTCTTGTGTTTTCAATGCGGTTGTTGTTTCTACTCCCCAGTAAACGCTAAATATTCAGTTATAGTGTACAAAGGAGTTACTGAGAAATTTAGTGTCACCAGCTTTGGATACATTAATGGACAGAAGTAAGTAAAAATAAACATGTAATTGTTTTTATGTGACACTTATTTGCGGCCACTTAATGAACGCAACACTGATTCCATTATCCATATCCGAGTTCTTGTCGCTTATAATGATTGTGTACAATATTATAACATTCGGCAATGTTTTGGGATGCAAGGAAGCAGTTAAAATCCCAACGTCAAATATATTAATAAGATCAGATTTTCGGTTTGATGTATAGTCTTTGAAAAGAAGAAGTGCAAGAGAGAGATATATTAATAGAAAGATAGATAGATAATAAGATACATAACATAGATAGATAGATAGATAAATAGATAGAGATATAGATACCTAGACATGAAGATGTGCACATTAATTTCCGAATTAAAACATTGAAATGTGTTACAATCTATGTATTTTATTTTATTTATTTACTTTTATTCTTTCTTTGATTTCTCAAGAGTCCGAAGATCAAATATAATATTAAACTCTGACGTCATATCATTCTCTGTCGACCCGAAACCAAACGAAGAGTTTTTGTTAGAACTAACATTTCCCATCAAGGTATGTTGAATTATAGGCAACTTTTTATAAACAACTTGTACATTTAAGGTAAACTGTACGAATACACTAAGAAGTTATAAAACAAGTTATCCTTATCATAACGTCGAAATATTACTATACTAAACTAAATGAAAATGATGAAAGGACAATGAAAGTATCTCAGTATTACAAGAGATCGAACTGCCGATTTCCCCTTGGGAATGGGACAAGAGAAATTTTAAATAGTACATATATTGCACCTATCTTTCATGCACTATCTATTAGACTGCTTACATTCGATGCAGAAGTTTATAACCATTGAAATAGATAGGCCTATTAAAGAGGTGAACAAAGTCAGACTATATGGTAGTGCTCGCATCATGGGATCAAGCTGTTATCACTGTGGACTTGTGTGAATATAGCCGATTGTCTACACTTTAAAAAATTAAAGCCTTAAAATTACATATTTTGGCAAACAAAACTTACACTTCATTGCTTGGAAACCTGAAATCAAAATACTCAGTAGATGAAATATACAGCGAAATCTCCATAAATTTGAGACGGAACGATTTCCAGGGCGCCAGAATAGAATTTGATGAACTGCCTGGATTATCTTCACTTCTAGTCGTAAACAATAACGTCTAAAGCTCGAAAAAAAATATAAGAACCATAAATCATATAAAATGTAAACTTTTTGTAATGTCCCCGAATTTGCTCCGAAACCTATGACAAATTAAAATAGATTAATTTTTTATATCAAGTTAGAATTATAATTGTAGACTCTTTCTGAAATATTCTTTATCGTAAAATTGTCATGACAATACAAAGTTGTTGTTTTTTTTTTTGCTTCATATAAAGATGGAATATCTTGAATATTATGTGTGTGAAGTTTTTTGGCTTTTATTTCACAGAACATATCAGGCCAATACCACGAATGTGTTTATTTAACTAAAGACAAGTAAGTTGGGTTTACTCTATAGAATTCTCTGTTCTTTCTCAAAGGTAAATCAGTTTTAGCTAATATGACTAACAGTGTTAGTAACGGCGTCTATTGCAAGACTAAAACTAATAAAGTTGTAATTATATTTTTGTCCCTGTTGCATTCCGTGCGTTGATCTAATTCCTAGACCTTCACTTTGTGTACTGTTACAAGTGGGTACTCCATCTTTTTTTTTTAACTAATAGCGGAATTTGTTAAAGGCCTCTATTGCAGGACTAAATTACTGTATCTCTTTAACAGTCATATACATTTATAACAGGGAAATAAAAATAAAATGTTTAAAGCTAGATTTTGTATTTAAATGGTAATGGAAAATAATGTTTCACTTCAGTTCTTGGTCATCGGATGGATGTTTGACTAGCAGAAGTTTTGATCAAGTCTTCTGTTCATGTACGCATTTATCAACTTTCGCTGTATTGATGGAAACAAACACAACAAACACAACTCAAGTATGTGGATTCATTAAAAGGCGTCAGAAACATTTATTTCATCTGCCTCCATAATTTACTAGACTTCTTTCTTATTTTTCTTCTTCTTCTTCTTCTTCTCTCTCTCTCTCTCTCTCTCTCTCTATCTCTCTCTCTCTCTCTCTCTCTCTCTCTCTCTCTCTCTTTCATTCTATTAGATGTAGTAGATATAGTACCCGTCGGATCAAATTTTGATCTTATTTTAACTGTGGTTTCAATGTATTTAAGCTGATTAAAACGTTAGCGTAATGATAATAGAAGTAAATACGCAAAAATATTGTTTAAAATGTTCTATCTTGAATCCAACCTTACAGATAATTACCGATACTTCAACTAAAAAACAAGGTAAGTTATTTAAACTATTTGCTTCCATTTGGAACCTAAATTAATTTCAAACAAGCTAATCTTAAGTGTACAAGTAAATAAAAGCAACCGGCTGGTATTGACGTTAGCGTACTGTCAACACAATGACGACTTAAGCCCTGCCCAACTTCAGTGGCGTAGCCAGGTTTTGACTCTAGGGGGAGCGAAATTTTCGGGAAAAGGCCCCACTTTTAGAAATGTTTCCAGATTAATAGAATAACTAAAGAATTCGTACGTATCAAGTGTTAAAAGAAAACCCTGTGCCCCAGGATACACACACTGTATAATAGTTCAGTTTTTATTTAACCATTCACGATTCTTTTTCTAGCAGCTAATAGTGATGGGAATTTCTGCAAAATTGATTGCATCTACTGCTTATTTTCGGGATGAACATCTAGTATCGAAAAGTATTTATAGAATCAACGCAAATGCTCTATAGTAAGGGTCGGCAACCTAAGGCACGCGTGCCAGACAAGGCACGCAGTACGATTGTCAGCGGCACGCGAAAGACCTCCACGAATATTGTTTAATGCAAGTGAAAACAATGTATGTAAGCATAATTAGTGAGTGCTGCATGGCGAACTACATGGGAATCACACTGGACGTCGACTGTTTTCATTCAAGAATCTTTGTTTGCAAAGCTCCCATCATTGGACTTGCAATCTGTGATAGAATCTATTGTTAAGATAGTCAATTGTATAGTTTTTAAAATCTCTTCTAGAAGAAAGTTTTACCGAGTAGACCTATAGGTAAAGTCTAGGATAAATTTTTTTCTTGTCTGGAAGCAATTAAGATTTATCTTACTGGAGAAAAAAATTCCGTTATTGAATGAGGAGAACTGACTGTTGAAGCCAATGTTTCTGTATGACTTGGCGACACGTTTTAGTGAGTTAAACTTCCATTTACAAGACTGGGTCCAAAAGCACTTGGGCATATCTTTCCGTGAAATCAATTTCAAAACATTTCACTCTTTCCCTAATTTAAGGCAAATTAAGATAGATGAGCATTTTCAGAAGTACACTAGTTATATTAAACAATTAACTCGTTTGGTATCACTAGCATCAAATTTAAAGAATTTACTTGAAGGGAGATAATTAACCCGTTTTCTGTACATTAATATTTCTATGTTTCTTTTTTTGTTTCCTTTAAAAAAAAATAATGGCTTACAGTTTTTAACTCAAAAATGATCAAATTTTAATTACACAAGATAGTTGAAAATTATATACATATTTTATGACTAAAATACATTTTTAAACACTAAAATAACTACCCAGTTTGTATGATTATTACGTATCTCTTCCACTTAATTGTAATATCCATACATCATCGTTCTTTCGGGTTAAAATAGTATGTTAGTATGTTAGAGTAAATCTCAGTTATTCTGAGAGTAAACATTAAAGACTTTATCTATACCTATTACTAGGATAATTTCTTGACAACGAAATTCAAATGTTGATAACTATTAATGTGTAAGTTAAATAAATGAAATTGTGTATTAGCTACGAATGGATTTTTTTACAGTTGATAATAACAAACAGGTTAATTTTGTATTAAATATAAAACGCTTTAATGATTTTCTCTATTAAGCGCCTTTTCCTTTGGTGTTGGTCTTGCTACGGCACTAAATAAATTGTCTTATAAAAATAATATAGTTGATCAGTTTGACTTTTACTTTGTAGGCACGCTGAATGATTCAAAATAATTGTAATAAATTAAATTGTTGAAATGCAATTTTAAGAAAAAGATTAAAAACAGCATAAATTGTGCTTCGTGGTTTGTTAAAATTATTAACTAAATAATTTGTTTCCCAAAAAGGCCCTTTTTCTTCGAAAATGGTGGAAGGGGGAGCTGCCGCTCCCCCTGCTCCCCCCTCCCCTCGCTACGCTACTGCCCAACTTAAAAGAGTTTTGGCTTAGAATGTAATAATAGTTTATCTAGAAGGAACGTATGTAGCTTTTATGAGCTATGACTAGCAGATAAGATAGATGCATTGATTGTTTGATCGATAGATCGATAGATTGATATTGATTGTGCGAGTGAGTTATTGATTTATCAATTGACATATACCATCTAATCTAAACTAATTTACTGCACCTAGCTCAACTCATGTACTTAAAACAAAGTTTGACTTTATTTTCTTGTAACCAGATCAGATTTGTCAAGAAATGGAACAGTTGGCAGCGACGTGTCCAGAAGGTTACAACGGTACAGTGCTTTTGTATGTTTAAAAAAACTCTACTGCCAACCACTTTGTATTTGATAACTTTTTAAAATTTCTTATTTCAAACCTATAAAATATATATGTCTCTATGTATTCACATATTGCGTTTACAGGAACTGCTACAAAAAGATGTACTCATCTAGGCACGTGGGAAACTAATAACAACAACTGTACGCGAATATCTCTTCAGAAGGCTGTAGAGAGGGTGAGTGAAATCAGTGTTTTGGTCATTAAGAGTAAAAAAAAAGTTGTAATATATTGAAACGTAATATGACTAACAGTAATATGAATGAATGTCAAAAAATCTAAAGTACTCAACACAAGGCTTTATTCTTAATAAACGTTCACACGGAGCACTTAAAGAAGGTCGCAGCAAACACTCTAGGGAATTTCTGGGCCAACAACTAATGGGGAAGTACTTTTACAGTTCACACAAGAGAAACAACATAACAAATAGCCATGCAGATTACAACCATATACTTTGTTTTGTAAAGTAGCTAGTTAACATAAAAACACATACATTGGAACTACCCTACTGTTTTATTTTAAATTTAATGATGAGAAAATGTTGCCACTTGCTTAGTAGTATAAAATTATTGCCAGTCCACTATAAAAAAAAGAGGAAATGTGATGAAGATTTGCCGATTGGCCCAGAAATATTGCAACTTAGGACAGGTGTCGGCAACCTAAGGGACGCGTGCCAAACTTGGCACGCAGAGCGATTTTCAATGGCACGCAAGAGACCTTCAAGAGGGGGGGGGGTATTGATTAAAAAAACACAATTATATTTTCCGGTTCTGAATGAGGAAAACTGACTGCTGGAGCCGATGTTTCTCAATGACATAGCGACACATTTCAGTGAGTTGAACATGCATTTACAAAGACCACTGGAATGGATTTGCATTTAAACTGGACATATCTTTCCGTGAAATCAAGTTCAAAACATTCAACTGCATGTTCATCTCTATATTAAGGCATATATTGAGATAAATAAGTGGGCTTTTTCAAAAGTTCATCGAAACACTCAAAACGGGTGTTTCGTATTCAAAGGCAAGACTTTTAAATTGATGGATTTATTTTTTCATACCACATCAAGCCTCACTGGTTTGATCTTACTACAAATTTCTTTGATGTAGATTATATCTGTTTTTAAAAGGAGGGTTATTGGCGATTTTAAAATGCAGCAAGTTGAATTTAAAAAATGTAAAAAATGGGCACCCAATAATAGTGCCCATTTGCGGAAAAAAAATGTGGAAGGATGCTGCTTAGACAAGTCATCTTCTATTCTCAACTGCTAAGCATTCGCTCTTTTACTTTCAGCTTTCGGTTCAACTTACACTTGTGAACAGATTTTATCGCACATGAAAGCTAAGCATACAAAGAGGTCACCAACATTTGACCGCTTATTAATTGATACAGAATAATTAGATTTCAAATAGTTATTATGCTAATCTTCTTTAATGAAACATAAAAATAGGTAATTCTAAAACACGTTTATTTGTTTTACCGGTATCAATTTAATAAATATAAAATACTTATTTAATAGCACTATATTATTATGTAATTTCTGTAATTAATGGAGACAATAAAACCCCCATTTTTTTTTCGATGATATTTTAATATGTTTCTTTTTTTTTCTTTTATAAAAGAATACATCGTTTACAATTTATAAATTTGAAATGATCAAATGGTAAAAATTATTTGAAAATTATATAAATACTATATGACTAAAGAATTTATATGTAAATTTTAAAACATTACATTAACTACCCAGTTTGAATGATTACTACAAATCTATTCACGTTAATGGATTGATGGATTGTTGTGTATATGAAAACAAATGACTTCTCAGTTAAATTGAGGTCAAAATCTTGACTTTTAAAATATCATAAGACAATACATGTGAATGTATAGTAATAAAATATTGTATGTATTATAAATGCAAATAAAAAGGATGATAATCACAAACACGTTAATTGTATATTAAATATAAAACGCTATAACGATTTTCTCTATTAAATTAATTGCCCTATAAAAATTATTTTTTGTAAAGTATAATATAATAGCAAGTTGACTTTTAGGCTGTTGGCACGCTGAATCATTTAGAAATCCTAGTTTGGCACACTGTGAGCAAAAGAATGCCGAACCTTGGCTTAGGACATAACGGGCTCGTTAGCATTGCATATAGCCCGATTATCCCGGAGAGTGAGGGTTCGAATCTAATATCCTTAATCGCATTTCGGTCACACCTGTTCATAGGGAAAACTAAGGAGTAAACCATGACATAAGGAGATCGAGTCCCACAGAAAGTTTCGTGGTGGTCACACAATCTCTCTTGCGACACCGAGGGTCCCCAGCGGTATTAGCATAAACCGTCCCTATGGACTTACATTGCAGCGATGTGGAAACGTAGGGTGTGCAGCCTAGGGTCTGAGCCTCTTATAATACACATCACCCAGGCCCCATAATCAAAATTACACCAATTAGTCCTTGCGACCGGACAGATGTCATTATTTTTGCATAAAAAAATCTTTATGTCTGTTATTACATTGATTGAGTATTAATGTTTTTTAGTCCCTCCATTTAACGGAGTCGGCCACACAAGCCAGTATCGCCGGTATAGCTAAAGATGTAGCTGCAGTCATAGATGAGAATACGACTATAGTATCTGGTGATATCCGGACTGTGGTGAATATAATTGAACACATCGGCGATGTCACAAAATCGAACAATATCTCTGTTACCAATGAAACATTGCAGGTAAGTGTATTATAATTATTGGCTTTTAAATACATCTCTTAATGTATTGGTTTTTCCCTATATTACTCTATATATTTATCTTATGTTATACATAAATGAAGCTTTTTAGTTCTATACTTTAAACCATAATTAAAGTTTAGTCTTTAATTTGATCTTACATCTTCGCTTTTCTTTTAAAAGCAACTCAATTTTTTTAAAACTCTATGGTTTTCTCTGAGTCATCCTTTTATATTTTTTGTTGTTTCTTAACTATCTTCTAACGCTTCCTTTCCTCTGTGATAAACTTTTTATTTGTCTAATCTAGTTTTAAAATGTTTTATAAATGATGTTTTTAAGTTACACTTAAATATCACCATATTTTAATTTTAAAACGAATCACTTACTTTTTCACTAACTCTCCATTAAAGATATATCACTAAATTTACATTATTGATATATCACTAACTTTACATCAAATATATATCACTAACTTTACATTAAAGATATATCACTAACTTTCCATTAAAGATATATCACTATATTTCTATTTAAGAATATCACTACCACAGTGGATAAACTACTTTCAACGGCGGATCATGATTGGCAAAGTGTATCCATGGGCAATAACTCCTTCGATGTCGGATCTAAATTGATGCTGTCAATGGAAGACATTACCCAAAGCCTACTTACCTCCCCTGACAACTTCACAGACATAAGACTGAACAAAAGCAACATAGGTATCGCAGTGAATGAACTTATCGGTGGTCAGTAATAGTGTCTTGAAGATCCATACATTCAAGCTACCTCTCCTATTTAGAACATTCTGGGTCCAAATAATAATGATATTATTTGGATAGGTCTATTTTGGTTTTCCCGCATCAAAATTTTTATGAAATTTATATAAATGCATATGTTTAAAATTATATACTGCTTTGAAAGAAATAATTTCTAACAAGGAAAATAACTTTTCTGGCAAACTCTAAAAGGGCAAGACTCTTTTAGAACAATTTCAGATCCTAAGGGATTTTAAAAAAAATAATGCCCTTGCGCCACAATATTACATATTTACTTTGCGATTACATAACTAGACACAGTATGTTGTATGGTCACTTTCAAAACATATCAAACACTTTTTATTATTATTTACAGTTGTTGAACTTAAAGAAAATAGAACCAATGAAATTATATTTCCTGATCCTAAAAAATTGCCAAGTCTGAAAGAGACTGACAATGAAGTACGGCTGTTGCAAAATGAAATTGGTAAGTTTAACTAGTTGCAAAATGAAGTTGGTAAGTGTAACTATTTTAAACCTTTGTTAATAGGCCCAATGTTTCGGGGCTTAAGTTTACTCTTGAATGTTGTATACTGTCTACATTGTCATGTGCTGTTGTTCTTTTCTTTTTTTTAATTATTTTACACTTAAACTTCAGCAACGGTTAAGTATTCCATCATAGTATACAAGAACGTCTCGGAAAAATTTCAAGTCAGAAGTGTTAGAGATAGCACCATCAAGTAAGTGAGACCTTTTATGACGTAAGAACTGAACAGAATCAAATATAGAGATGGTCGGGTGGGTTAGTGAGAGAAAGAGAGAAAGAGAAGGAAAAAAAGATAGAGAAAGAGAAGTAGAAATAAACACAGAAAGGAGAAAGAGAGAAAACGATAGAGAAATATATAGTGAAAGAGTAAGAGAGGGGGGGGGTAAACAAAATCTAAAGGTACGGGTCAATAGGTCAATAAACAAGTCTCACATAGAGAGAACAAGAGAGAGTATATAATTATACTTAATACTTATAAATATCATGACAATTTTTCGTTAAAACAACAAAAGAAAACAAAAAGAGACAACTTTTGAGTAGAAACAAAGTAGACTCTGGTGAAGAAGTGAAAACATCAATGTGAAATAGTGAATGTTCGTAATATTAAATAGCTTTTGATTGTTTAGACGTTTAGAAGATATCCCCAAAAATAAATATGCTTATTGATTGTATCGCAGAGATGAAGAACAGGAAACAATCAATTTAAATTCTGATGTCATCTCGTTTTCTGTGCAGCCAGAACCGGACCCAGAGTCCCTGAAACTGAGACCAGTAAAGTTAACTTTCAAATCCAGAGTAAGTTTGACTGGTTTCATTCTGTCTTTATATTATGATATAAATTGATCTAGTGTTATACTGAGATCTCTCAGTGTGATGCTCCAAAAATGGGCCTTTAAGCTAGAACTTCCGACCTATTAAGTGATGGGGCGCTAGATATAAGAGCCCTAGGTATATATAGGCCCGTCCGCCTGGAATCCCCTCCCACCCCAGCTTTGACAGAGCCCTAGCTTCGACACCTTAAGGAGCCGGCT
>OX421493.1:16177723-16222723 GCA_949126835.1 Anisus vortex
TCCATCAGGTTCGTCCGTATCTCTGGTAGGTTGAAAGATAGGTGAGGAGGAGGTTCCACTCCCGTCCGCAGGGCCATGCGGTCGACCGGGAGTCCAATCTCTGCGCTGAGCTTCAGTGCGTGGTGCATGAAGGACTGCATTGAGATCCGAGCTCTTCCCACCCAGGAATCCACGAGCATCCTGAGGGGGGAACTTTCCTCCAACCGCTTATACCGCTCGTAAGCAGTAATAACGGCCCTTTTCCTTCTCCCATTCAGAGGCGGCACGTTTGCCATGATTTCAACAGCCGATGTCGGGGCGGTTCGGAACGTTCCACATATTAGTCTGAGGGCTTGATTTTGTACAGAGTCCAACGTCTTCAAAGCAGTATCAGACGCATAGATTTGCACCGGGAGGCTGTAATCGATCTGAGATCTTACCGCTCCTAGGTAAAGATTTCTCAACACACTCGCCTTCGCACCCCAGCCAGTACTGGTCAGTCTCTTGACAATGTTCAGCTTAGAAGAAGCTTTCTCTTGGACTAACCTCACATAGACCACATCGCTATATGCCGTACTTGGAGGAGCACATTACAGGATGTACGAACCAAAAGAGGAGCAGACATTGGATCAGATCACCACCTGGTAGTGGCCAAGCTAAAAATAAAGTTAGCCAAACAAAGGTCAAAAACAAACAGGAGAACCAAATTCGACCTAGACAAACTCCAGAATTCACAGAAGAAGTGTGAATTACAATTAACCCTTAAAAACCGATTCTCTGCACTACAACCAGATGATACTGAGGAAAGCATAGACAAAACCTGGGATAATTTCAAAGAAATTATTATAGGAACTTGTAATGAAGTACTAAGACCTGCCCCAGAAAACAAAAAACATTGGATTAGCGACGAGACATGGCAAAGAATTGAAGACAGGAAACATGCAAAACAAACAGTAAACCAAGCTAAAACAAGAAAACATAAACAACTAACACAACAAGAGTATCATACAATTTCAAAAGAGGTCTCAAAAATGCTTAGACATGATAAAAGAACATTTTATAATAAACTAGCTGAGCAAGCAGAAGAAGCAGCAGGAAAAGGAGACCTAAAACAGTTATATAAAATTACTAAACTCTTGAGTGGCAAGAAAGCTAACTACAATGTGCCAGTCCGAGACAAACAAGGTAAACTCCTCTCTTCCATAGATGACCAGCTCAGAAGATGGAAAGAATACTTCCAGGAAGTGCTAAACAGACCAACCCCTCTAAATCCACCCGATCTGACCACAGGAGAAACACTGGACATAAATATGGAAGAAATATCCAAAGAAGAAATATGGAAGGCCATCAATCAAATGAAGACAGGCAAAGCAGCAGGCATAGACAATATACCACCTGAGGTCCTAAAAGAAGGAGGAGCTGAAATTGTTAACCAACTCCACAATATCTTTAATAAAATTTGGTCAACCGAAACCCCTCCTGCAGAGTGGAAAAAAGGCCTACTGATTAAAATTCCAAAGAATGGGGACCTGTCAAGATGTGATAAATGGCGAGGAATTACTCTACTCTCAGTACCAAGCAAGGTCTTCAGCAGAACAATACTCAACAGAATTAAAGAAGCCTGCGATGATCTCCTAAGAGAAGAACAGGCTGGGTTCAGAAGAGGAAGATCATGCATTGACCAGATAGCAACACTCCGGATCATTATAGAACAATCTATTGAATGGCAATCTCCACTCTATGCTACATTTGTTGACTTTGAAAAGGCTTTTGATAGCATTAATAGAGAGACAATATGGTCAATCATGAGGCACTATGGAATACCTAATAAAATAATAGCCATCATCAAAGGTCTCTATGAAAACTTTACCTGCCAAATAGTACATAATGGTAAGATGTCAGATGAATTCCATGTTACAACTGGAGTCAAGCAAGGAGTCTCACCACTTCTGTTCCTTCTAGTACTAGACTGGGTCACAAAAGAAGCTTATGCTAACTCAGGAAAAGGAATACAATGGACCCTAATGCAAAAACTAGAAGACTTAGAGTTTGCAGATGACCTGGCCATTCTGTCCCACAGATTACAGGATATGCAAGAGAAGACCACAGCTTTGAGTGAGACCGGAAAAAGAGTAGGACTCGGTATAAACCATCAAAAAACCAAAGTGTTGAAAATAAACCACCAACAAGATGGCGACATACAAGTAGAAAACCAAAGCTTAGACGAAGTGAATCACTTTGTATACCTTGGAAGTGTGGTCAGTGCATCAGGAGGAGCAGACGAGGACATCGAACGTCGAATAAACCTGGCGCGACTAGCCTTTGCCAACTTGAAACAGGTCTGGAGATCTACATACATCTCTGTCAAAACTAAAGTAAGGATCTTTAACACAAACATTAAAACGGTCCTACTTTATGGGTCCGAAACATGGCGAACGACAGAGAAAACTAAAAATAGACTCCAGACCTTTGTTAACAGATGCCTAAGAAATATACTCAAAATAAAATGGTTCGACAAGGTAGAAAACTCTAAGCTGTGGGAGAGGTGTGGACAAAGAACAGTAGAACAACAAATCATGGAAAGGAAGTGGAGATGGATTGGACACACCCTCAGGAAAGATAACAACAACAGAGCTAGACAGGCCTTAGAGTGGAATCCCCAGGGTAAACGGCATAGAGGAAGACCCAAGCGAACATGGAGACGAAGCATACTGGATGAAACTGAAAGAACTGGAAAGAGTTGGGAAGAATTGAAGCGACTAGCAAGAGAACGTGAAGAGTGGCGTGCTTTGACAGAGGCCCTATGTTCCACAAGGAACCCAAAGGACAGATGATGATGATGAACCTCACATGGTCATACATCGTTAGCTTTCGGTCCAGTGTCACTCCGAGATAGACCGGCTTCTGGTCGCATGCCAGGGCGCGGCCGTCAATGTTCAGCTCGATCGGCTCTTTGAAGATATCGATTCCGAGGGTAAAGAGCGAGTAAACTGTTTTTAGGCAGTTTAATTCCATACCCCAAAGCTTGGCGTAACAGGCTACTGCGTTCAAATCCTGCTGGAGGGCCCGCTCGAGAGCACGCGCTTCCCTCCCGGTCGACCAGACCACAAGATCGTCTGCGAAAAGCAGCGACGAGCTTCCCAGATAGTTTGGCAGGTCGTTGATGAAAGCTAGGAACAATGTACAGGACAGTGCTGAGCCCTGGGGCAATCCTTGCTCCAGGACGCGCTTCCGAGAAACCGCTTTCCCGTAACGAGTTGCAACTGTTCTTCGGGATAAGAACCCTTTGATACAATTGTACATGTTAGAGGCTATTCCTAGCCTCTGTAGCTTCAACAACAACCCCGGCCGCCAGACCTTGTCATAGGCCTGTTTAAAATCCAGGAACACTGCTAGTGTAGACTCTTTCCGCTGAAACCCGTCAGCCATTTTCTGGACCAAGAGCGTCACCTGATCCATCGAGCTTCTTCCACTACGGAAGCCTGCTTGAGTGGGGGTAACCAGTCCATTATCCTCTAGGAACCTCACAAGCCTCCTATTGATTAATCTCTCAGCTACCTTCCCTACACACGATGTTAGGGAAATCGGTCGGTAGCTTTCGGCCTGACCCGGGTCTTTACTCCTCTTCAAGATGGGTACCACCAAGGCCTCTCTCCACTGTTTCGGTAGGACACCTTCAGACCATGTTCGGTTTACGAGCTCCAAGAGTTTGCCCTTGCCAACAGCCCCAAGGTGAGTGATCAGCTCGTTGCTAATCCTATCCAGCCCTGGGGCCTTCTTCGCTTTGCACCGTCTCAAAACATACTCCAGTTCTTGCCGAGTAAAGGGCACCGTGAATGTGCTAGCCTCACCCTCTCCCGTCATGTGGCGTTCGTTTGCCTTCCGGACTTTATCAAGTCCAGCAGACACACTCGTTCTTCCACCCAGTTTTCCGACACTTACGAAGTGACGGTTGAGCATCTCAGCCCGCTTGGTATCCGATACCATGGGGCCTGCCCCTGCTCTTGCCAACGAAGCTGGTGCTCTGCTAGCTGCCTCAGCTCACTCAAGGTGGTTGATTAGGTTCCATGCCTGCCGGCTTTCCGCAAGGTCCAATCCAGCACATGTATCAGTCCATTTCGACAACTTTGCCTCCGCGATAGCCCCTTTCACTTCCGCCGTTAAACGGTTGTACTCTCGACGGCTTTCGGCCGTCTTCCGCCTGCTCGCGAGCTTGCGAGCAGCCCTCCTTTTGCGGACCAACTCTCCTAGGGCTTTTGTCCAAAACGGTCTGAACTTGCGCTTCTCATGTGACCTTGGTATCGTCTTTCTGGCAACCCCTAGTATGGCTTTAACCATCGTACCATACACTGAGTCGATAGGCCCAGTCTCGATAAGCACTTCTTCAAGAGCGCGATCGGTGCGCACTCTGTACTCGTCCCATCGTGCCTTCGAGTAGATCCACTTCCTGGGCCCGGAAGGTTCGCTGCTTGCTTTTCCTATATTGATAGTGACCAACACGGGCAAATGATCACTCCCAACATCACCCAAGACTTCCATAGAGGTGCAAGCAGCCAGATCAGCACTCACGAGCGTGAGATCCGGCCTCGATTCACTGCCATTTCCCGTGTGGAAAAAGGTAGCTGGGGTATCGGTACCCTGTAATCGGATCAGCGTCGTGCTGTTGCATAGCTCCTCCACCAGTCGTCCTGAGTTGTTGGCGACAGCATAGCCCCAGGCCGGTGATGCCGCATTGAAATCACCGCCAATACAAGTGCGAGAAAGATGTGCCTCCACGGTGAGGTCCAAATCCTTCTTCGGAGGGTTGTAGACGTTGGTCAGGGTATAAGCCTTTCCATTCTTCAACACCTCCAGGGTTAGGATATCGGTCTTGCAACTGCCCGTTCTGCGGTTCACCACTCGAGCTTGTAGGGAACTTCGGACAAGGGTTGCCAACCCTCCACTGCCTCCCAAGCAGCAGGTGCATCGGAAGATCGTATATCCCGAAAAGGATGCCACCCTCTTCTTACCAATTTTGCACTCCTGGAACATTGCCACGTCAATATCATACTCATGCAAGAGTTTTAGGATCTCTAGAGACTTGGGGATCAGGCCAAACACGTTCAGGTGCATCACCCGGAGCTGGGCGCTCTTTTGGTGCGAGCCTTTGCCTAGGTCATGTCTACCGTCGGGCTTCCTCCGCTTTCGCTGGGAGCAGAGTCCTATCGTGTTACGCCTCTCAGCTCGGGATACCCGCGCACGAGCACCCCTAAACCGGGAACACGAAACCCCTAAGGGCTTGTTGGATCTGTGCGCCGTATCACTAGTCGCGCGAGTCACCGTCGGGGATTGGCAGAACGCGGTCTTATTGTGACTGACCTGACCACCCAAGGTGGGATTCCCCGGATGTATGTCATGTACACCGGGACACAGGGTACCACCAGCCCTGGTTTTACTGCCAATACGTAGGCCGCTTTGGCCTCCAGTCTTCCAGGAATGCTCCCGTCTAGAGCGGCTACATTTCCTGGCTGGCAACTGGCAGCTGCTTTTCTGCTTATCCTGGGAACAGAGTCCTATCGTGTCTTGCCTTTTCACCCGGGAATCCTGCGAACGGGCCTCTCCAGTCCGGTTACACGAAGCTCCTAGGTGGGGCTTGTCGGATCTGTGCTCCGCTTGGCAGAGGGTGACTTTCGACTGCTGCTTGGCAACAACAGCGCTCGGGTTTTCACCATTTCCAGGCTTTGCTTTTCCCGTACGGACAGAGATAGTGTGCACCTTGGGCCCCTGCAATGGCAGTCCTGCCCTAGAAGGGTCACAAGCCAATACCTCTACCCTCATGTGAGCGGTCCCACTTCCTGAGACTTCAGAACCGCGTGGTTCTCCTCCATCCGAGATGGAGACTGGAAACTGACAGTTCACGTTGGTCGCGGACTTATCGATCAATGCCCCAACGCGAGTTGGCAAGTGACCGGGGCAGCTCAACTGAGTAATACCCAGACTCGGAGTATTCGTTTCAGTTTTACAAGCCATGTTTTTGTCTGCTTCAGGGGGAGCGATCGCCCAGTGGGGCTAAAGTGACGTAGCAAAACAAACGATTGGCAATGCCTCTGCCGCACTACCTGCAGGACCCAGAATGAAGGGTCAAGTCAACCGTTTGCTGGTGTTTGTCCTCAATGTCGACGAGGTACGTTTAGCACGACTTTCTCCTAAAGTCTGAGCTAGCCATCAGAGGACAGCTGGCTGCAATGCTGCAGCATTGGAAACTAGCTCCATCGCGCTGGACCATAACCTACTACTGCGGAGGCTAGGAGACTGACCAAGTATTACAACCGTCCAAAGAGCGACGATATCTTATAATACTCAATCCCACTATTGACCAAGCGTTACGACCGTCCAAAGAGCGACGATATCTTATAACACTCAGTCCCACTATTGTCCAAGCGTTACAACCGTCCAAAGAGCGACGATATCTTATAACACTCAGACCCACTTCCCCAACCGAGAGCCGGCTGAGGCCTCCACACTATTAGCCGGAGCAGAGTCCTCGAGAGCAAGGATCTGTGCTCCGTGTTCACATGACCGCCAGTCTTTGAGGCTATGTGGATACTGGTCATGCATCATTGCCACCAGTCAATGCCACATATTATTTTAACGAATCTTCTTCACCAAATGTTTCCATCAATCATTTCAAAGTATCATTCCATTTCATCATTTCCACCCATCTTTTCCACCAATCATATACACCCATCGTTGCCACCAATCACTTTCACGACGGATATTGCCATCTCACATATTCCACCTAGAAGTATATCTATAAATGTAGTAGTAAGAAAAACAACAGCAAACTTGCATTTGGGGGTGAGTGGGGTATGTACTATGTATATATTATAAAAATAAAATGTAGTTAAAATTTGTCTTCGATTACATCGCAATAATTGTATGTTTTTTTGTAAACTGCTATTTCAATAGAGTGTTAAACCTACAATAGTGTAACTTTAAAAGCAAACGACGTTGTGCAAAGTAATAATCCCCCTAATAACAAGTTAAATCGAGGTATTTTTTGGGGTTCTAATGATGTATGTTCTCTCAATGATAAAATAAGAGTGATACATATATATATATATATAATTTTTTTGTGTGTTGTTTGTGTTTTTCAAACAGCACGTGGGCCACAGATGGCTGCAGCACAGAATTAGATCAGGATATGGTTGTATGTACATGCACTCATTTGACCAACTTTGCCGTGTTGATGTCTCCTTATGAAATACATGTAAGTTTATTGAGGCAAAAGTCTATATACACATAGGCCCTATATTTAGTTCATTTCGTAACAAACTAGAACAAAATATGCACTCATATATACAAGGGCCAAACCACTGATCTATAAAAAGAATGGATTAGGCGCGGAAGTAACATCCTTGAAGAAATTTCCGCCATTTTTGTTTCTACTGTCACTGATCAATATATATAATTACCGTGAGCTTGTTTATTTATTTAGATGTTTGTTTCTGCTCTATAATCTCCTAAGCTCTTCGACTAATCGGGTTAAAAGTAAATGTATAAATTGGAAACGTCCTCCAAAAGAAATTTTTATTTTATCAACAATATTGCTTAATTCGTAAATTTATTTTTTTAAATAAACTTAGACCTATTACTAATCACCGTATGTTAAGGTTATAAAACGGGCGCCATTTCCGAATTATGTCCCTTTTAAATGCTTTCAAATTTAGTGTGTTTCGGGACCGGGTTTTCCCGTAGTGCGAAATATTGCTGTCTACTTTTTTATTATTAGCTTTTGTTATTGTTTGGTATTTGTTTTCTTTTTCTTTCCTTTTGATAGTATTATTGTTAGTTTTATATTATTAATAAAAAGTCAGAAGCTTGACAGCAACAATTCATATGCATATTGTGTAAAATGGCAGCAACATAGATTCCGTTCCGATCTATTTATAGATCAGTGGCGCAGTAAGTTTTAGACACAATCTTGTTTATATCGATAAGTGCGGTGGAAATTATTAGATTCCCCTGTCTTCACTTCGCTCAAACCAATTTCTTAACCCTTACAGTCCCGGGCGCGTATATAGCGGAACTGAAGGCAGCATAGATAGAAGTAGGTCGGTACGGGAAGGGTTAAGAAGGCGCAATTCATTCTTTTTATAGATCAGTGGGCCTAACCGAGTAGAATATTTCCATCAGAGTAGTTGGACGTACTATTTGCGGAGTCCGGGTATAAACCAAGCAACCGTGGAAATTCAGGAGTTTTGGCTATCATATGTAGAGGTTATTCTCTAAACCACGCATACACACACACACGCACACACACCACTCCTTTTCACCCTTGACGCCACGCTAGAGCTTAACACACACCAATAGCAGCAGTTAGGACTTTGGCAAAACGGATCGAGTTTATATTAAGTCCGATATGTGTTTGATATTTATGAATTATATCATTTTTAACTTGGTTTATATGCCCCCATTATATGCCGAAGCAAATAAAGCATACAAACGAGACATTCGGCCGAGGTCAAGTCCGGGGCGATTTCACTGTTACCTCCTACGAGTTAAACTAGACTCCTAGAGTCGGTTATGGTTTGTGTAACGTGTGCGTGTCCATTCTTTTACTTTCAGGAAACTCACAAGAGCATCTTGGGATTAATATCTTCCGTGGGAATCGTAATCTCCCTTGTGGGTTTGGCCGTCACCATAGCAATATACGGAATCATGTGGAGGTAAGAAAGGATGAAGAGTGGGGTCGTTCACATAACACGACATGACGTTATAGGTGAAGTTGGCGGGGAAGAGGTTGCAAGTCGCGCTACAATCTAAATTTCGAGCTTATAAAAGTGCATGTATACATGACGTAACGTTATATTATAATTAAGGGCCTGGAGGGTTTGTCACAAGATTTCTTGACTATTGAATTGGTAAAAGAAAGGGGGTGTTCAAATATGACGTTTATCGGTGAGTGGAAAAAGGACAGTAAGAGATTGACAGTTTTACCCTAAAATATAACGTTTGTGAAGAATTAAGTAAATATCCCGAAACACAATATGACTTGCCCTACATATTTTATTTAGTAGCGAATGTTATGTTATTAACGCTTGAAATCGTCTATTATGTTAGAGACACTCCTTCTCTACAGAGGATTTTGCGTTACGCTTATTCGTGATTTAATGACCCTTTTTTAAATCTTGGTAATTAAAAGTCTGAAAAAAAAATTGTTATAAAATATGTTTTATTTCAGAAGATATAGCCTATGTGCATTATAAGTAATAAGATATTGCAAAGCTTTATAATGTGTTTCATATTTTCCTTAACCTTTTCTTTAACTACATTATACTTATATTAGTTTTAATGGTGGGGAAAAGGTTTCAAAATCCATGAACGTTTGGTGCAAGTTTTTTGTTTATTTTTTTAATACTAATTGTTGTACAAAATGCCAGAGGGACATGAGAACAGCCAGCATCAACACAAATGACTGGGAGTGGAAAGCAGGGGATCGATTCACTTGGCGCCCTGCTGTCAGGGAAGGGGATAAAACTAGCAGAGGAACGCAGGATGGAGATGGAGAGCAGAAAAAAAGAGCTAGGAGAAAGGTGAAAAAAAATGGAAAGCACAGAACACATGCGTAAAAGCTGTGATAAGGACTGCCATTCAAGGATAAGCCTGCTCGGCCACGCGACAAAAATGCAACGTCAGCCCACGGTGATGCGCCATCGTCTCGAGCCACGCAAGGATGCCGAAGAATCAAAATTGTTTTATACTACAATGGGCGTCGATAGGAATGAAGAAAAAATCAGCAATTCATACTCAAGAACATGACGTTGTATGTGGATTATAGACCGACCGATATTCGGTTTCGGCTTCGTTTTCGGCGCCGAAAATAGGCGAAAACCCTTTTCCGGCTTGTTTTCGGTTTTGGCCGAAGCCTAAAGGTTAGTTTTTGGTTTGTTTACGGTTTCGGCCGAAACTGATATTGACTTTCGGTCATCAGCCGAATATCTATTTTAACTTTCAAAATTCATAATGCTACGCTATTGCTGCATCTATTACTGTGCGTATTGATACTTTCATTTAGTTAAACTGTTGTGAATTAATATGTGTGATGTAGGGATGTTCAACGAAGACCGGATTTCGGGAGGAAATCATTCATAACTGTGTCCCAGTTTTATTACATTCTTCTTTATTCTTTATTGCTCCCCGTGGAGCATAAGGCAGCAACATAGTTCCACCAGGCCTCCCTATCCTGGGCGAGCCATCTGATTTCATGCCATGTTTTATTTGTGGCCTTTGCTTCCTCGTCCAATGTCCTCCTCCACGTTCCCATTGGTCTTCCCCATCGCCTTTTTCCTGGTGGTGTCCATTTCAATGCACTGCTTGGGAGCCTCTTTTTGTCCATGCGGAGGATGTGACCCAGCCATCTCCATCTTCTTTTCTTGATTTACTCGATGATGAAGTTTATTCCAGTTCTTTTGCGAACTTCACTGTTGGAGATGTGGTCTTCCCAGTTAATCTTTAGTATGCGTCGGAGACATCTTCCTTCAAACCCTCTAAGGCGGCTTTCGATTTTGGTATTGGTCTTCCAGGTCTCTGCAGCATAGAGAAGGACTAAGCGTACATTAGACTTGTATAGTTTCAGTTTTGTTCTTAGTTGCAGAGAGGTTGACTTCCATATTTTTTCCCAGTTTGTTGAAGGCCTGAGATGCCATAGCTAGTCTGGTGAAGATTTCCATGTCTAGGCTTCCATTAGCAGAGATGTAGATACCAAGGTATTTGAAGTTTTCAATCTCTTCCACCTCCACACCATTGGCACTTGTCTTCTTAGAGCTCTTTGCCTTCACTTTCATGTTTTTTGTTTTTCCCGAGTTGATCTTTAAGCCAACACTTTTGGCTATTTGTTCTACTCTTGTTGTCTTCTCCTGGATATCTGGTTGAGAATGAGAGAGCAGAGCTATGTCATCTGCAAAATCGCAGTCTTCTAGATAGGAAGTTAGTCCCCATACTAGGCCTCGGGGTTTGTCAGCAGTAGCTTTCCTCATGACCGAGTCCATTACTAAAGATTACATTAGCTGCCAATAATTGTATATTAGTAAAAACTAACCCAACATTGTATTTAATGTAGACTGAAAAGCAACTTGAGCAATTAAAAAAACAACTTTGCAGCGCATGTATTGTTCTTTTAAAAAAAAACGGTTAATTTTCTTGCTGGACGTCTGTCAACCCTAGATAGTTGTGTCTGGGATTTTATTCATATTATACAAATATTCTTTTAATGTGTGTAACATATAGATCTAACATCCACTGATTTATATTATAATTATAAAGGTCTACATTCATGACACTACAGCTTTTGACTTATGCTAATCCAAAATCAACTTTTTTTTTTTAAAGATTTCACCACGTTATAAGGATTAATGTGCAGTCTTTTGAAATCATTTGTTTCGCTTTTTCGGTTTATTTTTTCGGTTTCGGCTGAAGTTGTAGCTATAATTTTGGTTTCGGCTTCGGTTTCGGCCGAAAGTCAATGTATAATATTCGGTATAGTTTCGTTTTCGGCCGAAACTAAAAATTGGTTTCGGTCGGTCTCTAATGTGGATGACACCTGAAAAAATTAATTGACATTATTGACATCACGTCTTCATATCACAAATTGTCAACAAGATAATATATTATTTTTTCAACGCAGGTACGTTAAAAGCGATCGAGCTGTGCTTCATGTTAACCTCAGTGCCTCGCTGTTCTTAGGCTACACCATATTCCTAGTTGGAATAAGCAGGACGGATAACTCTGTAAGTCCTTATGGCAGCTCTAAAATATCCTCGCTTATTTCCCTTAACCTATATACCACTTATGTGACCCGATTGAAATTTAAGTAGCCTATAGACTATTTTATTACACTTATAGAATAGTTCAAAAGGGCATTACAATTTTGTTAATAATATTTAAAACACGATATGTAAATTTAGTTCTAAATCATGCAGACAGATTAATTCCTTATGAACTTTTCACATCATTCAAAAGGATAAAATCACTAAAAAATAAGACGAAGAGAATACCAGTATTGTTTACATAATAGATTACATGTGCTATTGTACATTACAGATTACATGTGCTAATGTGCCTTACAGATTACACGTGATATTGTACATTACAGATTACATTTGCTGTTGTACGATACAAATTACATGTAATATTATACATTACAGATTACATGTGCTATTGTAGCTGGCTTTTTGCACTTTTTATTTCTGGTCGTTTTCTTCGTGATGTTGGCTCAAGGTATTCTGCTCCTCAAATCTGTCACTTCCGTCTCCTCAACGTCCATACTAAAATGGTTGATTCTATTGATATATGGTAAGTTATCTTTCAAATGATCTCGGGAACATAAAGAGTGGGTATAAATTCGATGAACGGTTGAAATATTTTATTTAAAAAAAAAAGCTATTACAAAAAATAAGTGCGCTTGAATACATTTCAAGTTGATAGGTAAGTATGCAATCAATTGTAAGCTCCTTCAGAATCTTAATGAGTGTGCTGGCTTTATATTGAATGATCTAAATCAGGAGTGTGCAACATTTTACTGCTTTGGGCCGCATATGAAATTGTATACAACAAGACGGGCCACAAAGTTAGAAAATTTATTTGCATTAGCAATGCAACGATTTTTTTTAAAATTTCAGTAGAAGCTCTTCTGGGGCCACACTAAAAGGCTTGGTGGGCCGTTTTGTGGCCATTGGGCCGCCTGTTGCACACACTTGATCTAAATAAAACAATTAAATCTATTGGTTTAGAGAAATGAAGACCAGATAGAGTTTATAAAAGAATATTCACGTACTACAAATAAAAGTGTGTGTAATAAAAGTTTGATAACCTAATTTTTATACATAAAAAATAATTCTTTAACAGTTTGATAGATGTCCTCTTTCTCTCTCTCTCTCTCTCTCTCACGTTTCCCAATGTCTTTAACAACTCTCTCCATCACTCTCTCTCTCTCTCTCTCTCTCTCTCTCTCCCGCTCTCTGACAATCTCTCTTGTTCTCTAATTCTATGTATCTCTTACAATTACACAAATTATATATAATATATTATATATATCAACTGTAGGTGGACCTGTTGTTGTCGTGGTTATATCTGTAGCAGTCACTCAAGGAGTTGGTTATGGCTCTCAGCAAGTGTAAGAACAAATTAAATCAGTGATGTTAACCACATTTACACATAAAGCTTTCAATATTTATATACATATATACATACATATATATATATATATATATATATGCGTGCGTGTGTGTTTACTTACATATATAGCAATTTTCTACGGAACCAAAATCAGATCCAGAGTGACAATGTTGTTTTGTTTCTCTTTATCCAATCAGGTGCTGGCTTGATAATTCCAATGGTTTGCTGTGGGCGTTTGTTGCACCTGCATTCACTGTACTTCTGGTAAATACAATTTCATTAGAAAAAAAAATACATGTATTCTCGTTCTTTAGATACTTTTATAGAATTATATAATCATATTAATATACTTCAATGTAAATAGAGAATTGTTATATGATTATTCCCTATTATTTTAGAGTGCATTAAAAAAAAACATAATAAACTCGGAATGGTGCTCTCTTTAATGCTGCACTTGCCTAACTTCTGGTCTAGACAATTGATAACTGGAATGAATAACTCAAATCACTTGAATGAACACACAAAATTATTGATTTCCCCCACTCTCCAGCTGTATAAGATCTCTAGAAAATTATTGATTTCCCCCACTCTCCAGCTGTATAAGATCTCTAGAAAATTATTGATTTCCCCCACTCTCCAGCTGTATAAGATCTCTAGAAAAATTATTGATTTCCCCCACTCTCCAGCTGTATAAGATCTCTAGAAAATTATTGATTTCCCCCACTCTCCAGCTGTATAAGATCTCTAGAAAATTATTGATTTCCCCCACTCTCCAGCTGTATAAGATCTCTAGAAAAAATCTTGTTATTTACAACATCAGTAAGGCTATATGATTGTACAAATATGTGTTTTAAACAAAAAATCGACACATTCATTAAGGTCTTACAGTAAATAAAATGCGCGTAAAGTTCTGATATAGGAGAGTGCAATCTAGAAAAATGACGTCACCTAATCCAGAATCTTCTTAAGCATTCTAGGACATGAACTTTTCTATATAAGGACACAAAATCTCTAATCCATTTTTATAAAGAAAAAACATATTTTCAACAAACAAATCTATATTGTTGTATTCTCTATACAATATGTTTGTCACTTAACACTAGCACTAAAAAACAAAGGTGGTGCTCCCCTAATATAAGTAGTTAAATGTTAAAACAATATTAAACTATAAAATACAATTCTTTTGATTCCGATCTAACCAAACTTACAGTAACGTTATTCTTACAGAAATGTACATTCTAAATTCTAAATTCGTAGGTGAACTTTGTTATTCTTACAGAAATTTACATTCTAAATTATTAGGTGAACTTCGTTATTCTTACAGTAATGTACATTCTAAATTATAAATTCTTAGGTGAACTTCGTTATTTTTACAGTAATGTACATTCTAAATTATAAATTCTTAGGTGAACTTCGTTATTTTTACAGTAATGTACATTTTAAATTCTAAATTCTTAGGTGAACTTCGTTATTCTTATGGTCGTGTTGCGAACCATGCAAACGTCGCACGCCATGAGGGACAAGAGCTTATCGAAGAGAACCAAGTAAATTTTTGATTTAGAGGATGATTGTAGATTTAGACAATGATTGTAGATTTAGAGGATGATTGTAGATTTAGACAATGATTGTAGATTTAGATGATTACTATAGATTTAGAGGATGCTTGTAGATTTAGACGATGATTCTAGATTCAGAGGACGATTCTAGATTTAGAGGATGATTGTAAAATTAGATGATTACTGTATATTTAGACGATTACTGTAAATTTTGAAGATGATTGTAGATTTAGAGGATGATTCTAGATTTAGAGGATAATTGTAGATTTAGATGGTTAATATAGATTTAGAGTATGATTCTAGATTTAGATGATGATTGTAGATTTAGATGATTACTCTAGACTCTAGACGTATACAATGATTGTAGATTTAGAGGATGATTCTAGATTTAGGGGGTGATTCTAGATTTACAAGGTGATTCTAGATTTAGAGGATGATTGTAGATTTAGAGGATGATTGTATATTTACATGATTACTCTAGACTTATACAATGATTGTAGATTTAGTGGATGATTCTAGATTTAGGGGGTGATTCTAGATTTACAAGGTGATTCTAGCTTTAGAGGGTGATTCTAGATATAGATGATAAATGTTGATTGAAATTATGATTTTAGATTTTGAGGCTCATGTGAAATCTTGATGATTAGTGCAAAATCAGATGATGATTTTGGATTGAGACCTTTGACTAGATTTGATCGGAGAAAATGGATTAAGATCTCAATTTTTTTTAAATTAGATTTAAATAGTCTAGTTGTTTAAATATTAGATGCTATTATAAAAAATAGATAAGATTTTACACTAAGACGATGAATTCAGATTTAGATGGTGATATTATAATTTAAATTATGTCATGACATAATAGATGCCAATTTGTAAATGCACTTTTTAATTCAATGGTCTAGACCTAGACTCTAGACTAATAAATGAACAGAATTTGGCTTTTTTTTTTTTTGCACAATCTCCTGCATGTTATCATTGCTAATATATTTTTTAATCACTTAACTATTGATAGTGTTGTTTTTTTATCTTTCGAATAAAGTAAATAGTATCATCTAAAGTCTAAAACAACTACTATTATATTGAAAAGGTTTAATTCGGAATAAACTAACAGGAAGAAAATATAGAAATGGTAATGGTACAATGTCATTCATTACAAATGAATAGAGAAAGAGCGTCTGTAACATATAAGATGAGTGAAGATAACAGTTTTACAAAATTCTTAAACTGTCACTACAAAATGTAAATAGAGACAATATTTTAATGTAGTTGTTTATATAAAATAAAAAAAACACAAATGATTTTTCTCTAAATGCAGGTCAGTTCTGAGGTCTGTGTGCATCCTGATGCCAATTCTGGGCATCACCTGGACTTTTGGCGTCCTGTCAATCAGCAGTGATAAAGTTATATTTCACTATTTGTTTGCTATAAGCAACTCTCTCCAGGTAACTCTAATAACTTGATCTTCATTAGCCTTATATGATGGGATTAAGAGGCTAATGTCCCATGCAAAGACTGTAGACAGAGAGTCCGAAAACATGTCATTTGAATAGCAAGCAACACATGCGAGCGTAAGAAAGATAGGGGCACCTGATCACATTTAGGGGAAAGTAAAGACCCCAAGACATTGTGTTGGCCACAAGTCCTTTTGAGTCCTTTATGTAATTCTTACATTGAAATAATCCACCTTTCGATCCTTTGTTTTTATTTACAAAATTATATTGAATCTTCTTGTGTTACACAAATTATTGTTAAATTTTGTTACGATTGATTTATTTCAGGGTTTGCTCATATTTATTTTCCAATGTGTTCTGCAATATCAGGTTAGTCTTCAAGATTTGTACCAAAACTTTAAGGGATCTCAATTAGATGAAATGTTAGCTTGATAGTACTTGTACCATCATTCAAAATACTAATACAAAATAAATCTATTTGACCCCCCCCCTCCTCCTACCTTCTGGTTTAAGGTCAGGGATGGATTTAGGGCACTGTTACGAAGGTACCGCGCTACGTCATCATTCGAGTCAAGGACTATGAATTCTAGTCAGGTAAGGGTCATTGTTTTATTCATTATTTCTCACCTACCTATACAGTTTAATAGAATATGACTGATGACGCCTCTTACTTTCTTCTCTGGAATGGGTTGTAGTATACCATCTAGATCAGTAGTCGACAGACTTGGCACGCAGAGCGATTTTCATTGGCACACTGCAGACACCCTAAAAGGAAATTATGTTAAATTCCTTCTATAAGAAAATAAGAAGATGATTTTTTTTGTCATGAATGCACGCTGAATGAATTAGAGATTCTACTTTGGCAAAAGGTTGCCTACCGCTGATCTAGATTCTAGATACACGTTTAATATCTCATCTTACAATTTACAGACGCTCCTCCTTTATACAAAAGATTACTGGGTCCTACTATTAACCCGTGGTCTAAATCTAGTCATGCATTTTATGAAATGTCTTATACGACGTTGAATTGTGGATTTTTTTCCTGACAAGTTAAGGCAACCCATTCAAAGCCCAAATGTTTTTTAAAAAAAAATAATTTTAAAAGCTAATCAAAGGGTTTGGGACAGAAGAAAATGTTGAGAACCGCTGAATCAATAAGCTAACAACTCAGTGCATTGATTCATTTTCAGGATAAAACCTACAGTGAAGGTGTGTTTAAGAAGACTACCGAGTCAAGTGAAAGTAAGCCATAGCATGTTTTATTTACTAATGACAGGGCAATATATTAACCCTTACAGTCCCGGGCGCGTATATAGCGGAACTGAAGGCAGCATAGATAGAAGTAGGTCGGTACTGGAAGGGTTAATAGATAATGTATGTTTTATTGATAGACTATATAAAATAAGAAATCATTGAATGTGTTTTGATTTAATTCCAAACATACTATTTATCTCATCTGCCAGCTGAACCTCTGAAGACATCAGATTGTATACCGATGGCAGAGATGTAACAGCCAATAACCGAACAATCATCAATCATCAATTTATGAAATCTTTTGAATTAATTAATTTTAGACCTTATTTTAATTATTACAATCGAGTTAACGCTAAATTCTGAAATTATGACTTTTTGTTCCAGACGTTCACAACATTTCTTCTTCTTTCCTTCCACTTCCGGTTTTACTCTAATAAAATAGCCTAATTGTGTTAATTACATACAATACGCCGTCTTCTCCCAATTATTCTTATCTTATATATTACAGATACTCCTTCTATAAAGAAGATTATTGCGTCCCACGCACATCCGTGGTTTGATTCTAGTATTGTATTTTGATTAGTGATTTAAATGATGTTAACTGGTTTTTCTGGTTTGTTCAGGCAACTCATCCCATGCCCGGATGCCACTAGGGAAGAAAGAGTACTTATATGCATTTATTCTCGCTTATGAAATAAGAAAAGTTTTTTATCCTTCTGTTTATCATAGCATTGTATCATTGTGTTGTATATCTAAGTTAGAATGTAATGCCTTATTTATCATTACTACTTTACTCTTTGCCAATTTTTGGCAATTTTTTGTCCTCTGGTTTTTCTAGGCTTAGTGCTTTAACTATAGGTTTTACTCTTGTTAGTTGTGAATATTCGATAGTAATTAGCCTTACAGCTGTTTTATGAATTCTTATTTTTTCTTTAGTTATTGGGTCCCAATACAGAAGATGCATATTCTAGTATAGGCCTAATAAATGTGAGATAACATTTTAGTTCTATGTTCTTATTACATTTGTAAACGTTCATATGAAGCATAATGTTTTGTTAGATGTTTTAATTACTTCATCAAAAAGTGGATTCCATGATAATGTATCGCTTATTATTACTCCTAAGTACTTTGCAATTTTAGTTTGGGTTAGGTCTTTTTCTAGTGCGTCCATCATTGCCATAATTTCATTTGAACTTCATTCAAATAAATTTTGTTTGTTTCAATACAAGTAGTTTTGTGTAATACTAATACTGACATGCTTTTAGACACACGAAAATGTTAAGTATCTTTTTGACGTTGACATGTATCATAACTCAATAGGTCTGTTATTGTGATATAAACTTTAAAAAATTATAGCGACAAGGGTGTCAATTAGTCAACTAATTAAAAATTTTCAAAATGTTCAGTAATTTTATGTTGATGAATTTATTTCATCCTCCTGTTCTTTTTATTTGCGAATTATTTTCATTCCATGGACACATTTTACCACGTAGTTACTTTCAGTACAAAATGTTTACATTTTATTTAGATTATAACATTCATTCTTTTTTTTAGTGATTTGTACATTTTACGAACAACTTTCCAAAACGCAATAAATGTAGGCCCTATATGATTGTAGTTACTTTATGTTTCCTTGTTCTTGTTGTATTCACTAAACATATGTTTCGGTGTTTGGTATTAACTGCAGGAGATACAAAGCACATAGTTACTTTCTTTTTTTGCTTGGTGTTTTTGTGTGTGTGTGACGATGATGATGGTGTCTGTGTTTGTGTGTGTGTGATGATAATGATGATGTGTGTGTGTGTGTTTTGTGTGTTTGTGTGTGTGTGATGATAATTATGATGGTGTGTGTGTTTGTGTGTGTTTTTTGTGTGTGTGATAATAATTATGATGTGTGTGTGTGTGTTTTTTTTTTGTGTTTTTGTGTGTGTGATGATAATGATGATGTGTGTTTGTTTGTTTGTGTTGTGTGCGTGTTTTTTTGTGTGTGCGTTTATGTGTGTGTGTTTGTGTGTGTGTGCAATTGCCTGTTATATATCTGTTTGTTTCCTTCCTCGTTGTATTACTTTAACCTAATTACATAAACATAATGATACAATTCACTTATAAACTATGTAAAAACGTATTTTTTTTTGTTCTGTCAACTACTGATTGTAAGACGATTTATTCCCTATACATTTAAAGATAATTGTGACTGTGTGGGGTTACTCCCATAACAGAGAAGCACAATTAAATGTTATACTGTTCAACAATAATAAAGTTAAAGCTAATATTTATCACATTGAAGATCTGTAGGGCAGATAAAACTTTGTCAAAATGATGTTGAATATCTATCTGAACTGAAGTTGACTCTTAAACTTTTTTATTTTATTTTGTGAGAATCCATGCACTCATGTTGCTAAAAGTAAGCACATGCATAATACGAAACTATATACCTGTATACCATTACATCTGTATAAGTCGTATAATTTGTTTTATTATTAGTCTAATTATTAGTATTAAAAGTTATTAGTTTAATATGGCAGATGGCTTTCATATTATGTTAATTAAGTACCTCTATGTTACTGCTTGGGAGGAGATGCACACTATTTTGCCCCAATATTGTTCCAACATTAGGCCAAGATTTAAATATTGGCATAATATTGGACCAATATCGGACCCATATTCATAAAGTGTGCTGTTAGGTGCGCCATGGCATTATATTACTACGATTGGTCTGTACCTTTCCATTACTTTAAAAGAGTCTAGCTCTGTTTAATTACTATTTAAATTTCATCGGGTCGCGTTATGACGTATGTCATGTTTAAGCTGAAGGTGTCGGGTCGCGTTATGACGTGTGTCATGTTTAAGCTGAAGGTGTCGGGTCGCGTTATGACGTATGTCATGTTTAAGCTGAAGGTGTCGGGTCGCGTTATGACGTATGTCATGTTTAAGCTGAAGGTGTCGGGTCGCGTTATGACGTATGTCATGTTTAAGCTGAAGGTGTCGGGTCGCGTTATGACGTATGTCATGTTTAAGCTGAAGGTGTCGGGTCGCGTTATGACGTATGTCATGTTTAAGCTGAAGGTGTCGGGTCGCGTTATGACGTATGTCATGTTTAAGCTGAAGGTGTCGGGTCGCGTTA
Organism: Anisus vortex; assembly: GCA_949126835.1. Taxonomy (NCBI): domain Eukaryota; kingdom Metazoa; phylum Mollusca; class Gastropoda; family Planorbidae; genus Anisus; species Anisus vortex. The sequence continues at coordinate 16,198,243 of OX421493.1, forward strand.
TGACGTGTGTCATGTTTAAGCTGAAGGTGTCGGGTCGCGTTATGACGTATGTCATGTTTAAGCTGAAGGTGTCGGGTCGCGTTATGACGTATGTCATGTTTAAGCTGAAGGTGTCGGGTCGCGTTATGACGTGTGTCATGTTTAAGCTGAAGGTGTCGGGTCGCGTTATGACGTATGTCATGTTTAAGCTGAAGGTGTCGGGTCGCGTTATGACGTGTGTCATGTTTAAGCTGAAGGTGTCGGGTCGCGTTATGACGTATGTCATGTTTAAGCTGAAGGTGTCGGGTCGCGTTATGACGTGTGTCATGTTTAAGCTGAAGGTGTCGGGTCGCGTTATGACGTATGTCATGTTTAAGCTGAAGGTGTCGGGTCGCGTTATGACGTATGTCATGTTTAAGCTGAAGGTGTCGGGTCGCGTTATGACGTGTGTCATGTTTAAGCTGAAGGTGTCGGGTCGCGTTATGACGTATGTCATGTTTAAGCTGAAGGTGTCGGGTCGCGTTATGACGTATGTCATGTTTAAGCTGAAGGTGTCGGGTCGCGTTATGACGTGTGTCATGTTTAAGCTGAAGGTGTCGGGTCGCGTTATGACGTATGTCATGTTTAAGCTGAAAGTGTCGGGTCGCGTTATGACGTGTGTCATGTTTAAGCTGAAGGTGTCGGGTCGCGTTATGACGTATGTCATGTTTAAGCTGAAGGTGTCGGGTCGCGTTATGACGTATGTCATGTTTAAGCTGAAGGTGTCGGGTCGCGTTATGACGTATGTCATGTTTAAGCTGAAGGTGTCGGGTCGCGTTATGACGTATGTCATGTTTAAGCTGAAGGTGTCGGGTCGCGTTATGACGTGTGTCATGTTTAAGCTGAAGGTGTCGGGTCGCGTTATGACGTATGTCATGTTTAAGCTGAAGGTGTCGGGTCGCGTTATGACGTATGTCATGTTTAAGCTGAAGGTGTCGGGTCGCGTTATGACGTGTGTCATGTTTAAGCTGAAGGTGTCGGGTCGCGTTATGACGTATGTCATGTTTAAGCTGAAGGTGTCGGGTCGCGTTATGACGTGTGTCATGTTTAAGCTGAAGGTGTCGGGTCGCGTTATGACGTATGTCATGTTTAAGCTGAAGGTGTCGGGTCGCGTTATGACGTATGTCATGTTTAAGCTGAAGGTGTCGGGTCGCGTTATGACGTATGTCATGTTTAAGCTGAAGGTGTCGGGTCGCGTTATGACGTATGTCATGTTTAAGCTGAAGGTGTCGGGTCGCGTTATGACGTGTGTCATGTTTAAGCTGAAGGTGTCGGGTCGCGTTATGACGTATGTCATGTTTAAGCTGAAGGTGTCGGGTCGCGTTATGACGTATGTCATGTTTAAGCTGAAGGTGTCGGGTCGCGTTATGACGTGTGTCATGTTTAAGCTGAAGGTGTCGGGTCGCGTTATGACGTATGTCATGTTTAAGCTGAAAGTGTCGGGTCGCGTTATGACGTGTGTCATGTTTAAGCTGAAGGTGTCGGGTCGCGTTATGACGTATGTCATGTTTAAGCTGAAGGTGTCGGGTCGCGTTATGACGTATGTCATGTTTAAGCTGAAGGTGTCGGGTCGCGTTATGACGTATGTCATGTTTAAGCTGAAGGTGTCGGGTCGCGTTATGACGTATGTCATGTTTAAGCTGAAGGTGTCGGGTCGCGTTATGACGTGTGTCATGTTTAAGCTGAAGGTGTCGGGTCGCGTTATGACGTGTTTCATGTTTAAGCTGAAGGTGTCGGGTCGCGTTATGACGTATGTCATGTTTAAGCTGAAGGTGTCGGGTGTTGGGCACACGAAAAGGGGAAAATGGGAAACCGGTGATTGGCTCGTCGTCTGATCGTCTGTTAGATATTTACATTTATTCTACGTATTTCCGTGTGGCTAGCACAGATGGCTGAAGTGACTTGTTTGAAGTAATCCAAGCAGAGACACAATACTACAAGCGGACAGACACAACACCGAACAGACTCAATGGCTGGAACACGTTTCGAAAACTGTTTATTTAGTCAGGAATCGCCAATCACCTCTGACTGAGATATTAGAAAAAGTAAATGTTTCACAGTAGGCTGAATGACTAAGTTCATTTATCAAGCAAATTATTATCTATAGACAGATCCTAACTATACAGTATCTGAGAATTCATAGCTAACGACCGCTCTCCACATAGATTCCGACACCACTTGAGAAATCCACTAACTACTGGCGACCGGCCACTGGGCGCGTCTCAAAACATTTGGTCTTCCTCCCCTGTCTTAAAAACAGAGTCGGTAGACAGTAGAGAGAGTGGTTCAGGGGGAGGAGGGGGGGGGGTATCATACATGTTTCAGTGATGCGTCATTTGTTGCATTAGTAGAATAGAGGTAGGGGCAGATGGGGAGGGGGGGGGAGACCCCATATAACTTAATCTTCCACGGAGACAACCTCGTTTCAAGCCATGAATTTCATTTAGTATACAAGAGTGTTGCAGTTCAGTTTTATTCACTGTAACATGATTTTTATAATTGAATGAGTGAGTGAAGTTTTTCCCTAAATAAACAAACAGTAGTGACGTGTGCAAAAGAAGTTTGTAAGAAAAGCATGATTTTGTATGAGTGATCCAGAGTTGACAAAGGAGAGAATGGTAGGGTAAAAGTTTAGTACATGTTTGATTCTAGAGATAGAAGGTTGAGTTTTATATAAGTTCTGTTGAACTAGATGTGTCATACTTAAATTGATTCAAGTCTAAGTGTAAACTTTAAATAGTGTTTTAATAAATAAAGAATCCTATAAGGAGCTAGATAAAGTGCTCAAGATATAATAAGTACATGACTATAAATGAAGAATGCTGTTATGAAGATTTTATGATACAATTGACAATTTATGTACAAGAAGTAATTGTGAACCATGTGCTGCGTCCATTGATGTTTATATGTAATAAACTTATAATCTGAATGAAACCAATGTGTACTCATGTTACTGTTGTTCAATAGACAATATTACACGCCTCTGAATATATAAATATATAAGAACAATACAGTAACAAAGAGTGTAATCATATCACCAGTTTCAATAAAAACAGTAGATATTATAAGTTTGCCAATTTTACCTTTGCCAATTTTACCGCTTTGCGAGTTTTACCGAATTTACCTTTGCCAAAATTACCTTTCTGAAACTACCGTGGCCGAATTTACAGTGATTCATTTTAATCATGAGATAGGTGTAGGGTATGGCGCATAATTGTAACATAAAACATGTAGAAGTGTAGCTAATCAATTACAATATACAGGCGTAAAGACAGATTACAAATACAACTTACACCCTTCATCCTCACATTGGTTCGTACCGCAAGAGCAGGACTAAATATAGTTGGTGCTTTTTGAATAGTTGTGTCTTTGGCGCCAGGCTGAGCAGGGCACCTACTCGCCGAACCCATCACAGTGTATTAATTAATTAAAACGTTTTCAGGGTTGACAAAGCAAATTGTGTCTTTATCATTAAGATCCTTTATGAGATGCCTCATTAAAATCTCCCTAAATTCAGCCTTGTCTAAAGAGTCTAGTCGGATTAAAAGTCTTAACTCTAGAATCTCCGAAATTCGACTTAAGTTTAAACATCGCAACATCATGACAAATAGTAGTAAACATCGTACTACTTTGAGCATTTAACAAAGACAAAAACCTTTTCACTCATTTGAGCTACAACCAAAATCATACCAGAAAGTATTGAGCTAAATCAAGGACATCAATTGTAATTACATTTCTAACCTCGTATATATATATATCAATAGGTGAAAAAACTAATCATGTTGCTGTCAACAGGAAACTATACGTTGTACACTTTAGAAAAATGTTTGAAACGCAAATTTTTGAAGTTGGCACTTGAAACAAGTTTCCTGTACTGCGAATTTTTTGTATTACACACAAACATACAAACACATACACACAAACAGGTCTCTTGTTTCGACGATTGGTTTCCCATCTAGTATACATCCAAAATAAACAATACTGGACAGTGTGTTGTAAAATATAAGTGGTCCCTAATCTAATGATCAAAATTGTGTAAACTATGATGTATTAAAAACGTTGAATTAGTACTGAATTAGTGCTTGTACTTATGGGCTCCAACAAGTCTAATAGTTTCATTAAAGAAATGACACAAGTCTATAGTTTCTGGACAACAATTCTGTATCTAAATGTCCTATTCCATAAATCCATCCTCAAAGCCATTGTGTCATTCTAGTTTCATAAATTGATAACAGTGATTTCATAGTCAATGTAGTCAAGAAAAAAAGTTTAAAATTTTATAATCGTTGTTAAGCCCAAAAGCAATTTTTTTTAAATCTCCTAAAGTCCTTTTCTTGTTCTGATAGTCACAAGAAGTCTTAGATAAACACATTCGTTACAAGCATCTGTTCAAAGCAGAGTTATTCTATTATATTTTTATCAAGTTTATAATATCTCTAGATCCATATAATGTGAACTATGTTATATTCTCCTAGGTAGAATTATTTCAACTATACCTGCAATTTTCGGCCATCGTGAGAATTAATGTCTTGCTGAAGGCAACATATCGTTTTGGTCATCCTTGTAAGCTAGTTTTGTAGAAACAACTCACTGGGATTAACATACAAATATACATATTATGTTGAGTGCTGTAATTAGCAGAATTTTATACTTGGGCTCTGAAACGTACTCAAAATTATGTGTAAGCGTTAGCTTCATCATGAGAATTTTAACCCTTACAGTCCCGGGCGCGTATATAGCGGAACTGAAGGCAACATAGATAGAAGTAGGTCGGTACGGGAAGGGTTAATACACCGTTGTAACAAGCTAATATAAACTAATTTCAGTTAAATCTGAGGGGGAGGGGAGAGAGAATGGCATTCATAATATGTATAAAGTGCAATAAAAATCATTCCAACTAACCATGTGGGTTTAAAAATCCAGATTTCAGATTGTATAAGATAACCATTTCTACACAATGTAATTCCGTAATCATAATTTTAAGTACTCGGGATGTTTTTAGTTTCACTGCCCATTTGTGTGTGTGTGTTTGCGTGTATAAAATTAGCTCAAGCCCAGTTATACCATTGACATAACGCGGAGTTGAGCGGGACAGTTCAAGTATGAGTGTCCATGAGACAACATCAGTATGAGAATATTGTTCCGTTTAACTACAGTGGATTAGTTATTACTATAACATAACTATGTCAGTAACTATAGCGAGTTTGATTTGTGTGTCAGCAATTTTTATAGCTGTCATTTTGTCATTCCAAATGGGTACGTGTTTTTACTTTCCATTACCCTTACACCTATTAAACTTTAATATATGTCGTTTAAAGTAGTCAGCATTAGAACGGGGAGGCCTTGATTAGCCATAAAAAGTAAGTTACCGGAAGTGAACGCCTATAGACTAAAAATTGCATCCTTTTTGGATTTGGTGATATGGTTTGTAAATTATTCAACATTAGGTAACCATTCAACATAAGGTAACCATTCAACATAAGATAACCATTCAACAAAAGGTAACCAATCAACGTGAGGTAAAAACGAAAGTAGGCCTACCTTTAGATAGTACGACAACAACGCTACTTGAATTACCATATATTATGGTATTACTTCGCAGGGTTAGATATGCATTCTCAGAAGACCATGTTTGCTATCTTTTAGCGAACACTTCTTTTCTCATTTAACTTCCAAAAAAACGCTATGACTTCATAGCAAAAACGAAGCCGAAGTCATCAAAGAATAATTATTTTTTTAATGTAAGGATCACTGGAGCTGTCAATACTATTTCATTGTCACATGGAGTTGGCCTAGGCTTTGAATTGTATTTCTATTGAGTTTAAAAAAATATATACTTACGCATGAATCAAGACAGCGCCTGCCCCAAAAGTAAAGAGGAAGACAAGATCAACATGCACCTCTTGAAGACAAGATCAACATGCACCTCTTGAAGACAAGATCAACATGCACCTCTTGAAGACAAGATCAACATGCACCTCTTGAAGACAAGATCAACATGCACCTCTTGAAGACAAGATCAACATGCACCTCTTGAAGACAAGATCAACATGCACCTCTTGAAGACAAGATCAACATGCACATCTTGAAGACAAGATCAACATGCACCTCTTGAAGACAAGATCAACATGCACCTCTTGAAGACAAGATCAACATGCACCTCTTGAAGACAAGATCAACATGCACCTCTTGAAGACAAGATCAACATGCACCTCTTGAAGACAAGATCAACATGCACCTCTTGAAGACAAGATCAACATGCACCTCTTGAAGACAAGATCAACATGCACCTCTTGAAGACAAGATCAACATGCACCTCTTGAAGACAAGATCAACATGCACCTCTTGAAGACAAGATCAACATGCACCTCTTGAAGACAAGATCAACATGCACCTCTTGAAGAATGTTAGAATTTACTTTTATACAACCAGTGGGGCACGGTGGCCGGGCGGCAGCTGGCGCACCGAAGGTCCTGGGTTCGATTCCTGGTGAAGGCTAGAATTCGTTCTCGGGTCTGGAGGGTGTCCCTGAGTCTACCCAGCCCTGACGGGGTAAAGTAAAGGCGGCTGGGCATTGTACTGGCCACACAATCCCATAGTATGCCGTGGCCACAGAAAAGGGTGAACGCTGCTTCACCGGCCCAATGGATCAATTCGGTCCGACTTTTTACTTTACTTACTTCAAACAAACAACACTGATCACTTGAAAAGCAACATATTAGTATAAAGTCTTTTTGCGACCTTTACTATAGACATTTAATAATAATAATATTTGTATAGCGTTACCAATAAACATAATGTAAGCTCCGCTGTGGTTGGTATAGAACTAGATATAAATCTATTTTTTCTCATTTTGTGTTTGTACCGGTATATAAAAGTAAACCGCAAAAAACGCAGGCCACAAAACGGCCCGCGAACACGTTTAGTGTGGCCCTCAGAGAAGTTCCATCAGCGACCATTTTCAATCATTGTGTTTTATATTGTAAATAAATTTCCAGAATGTGCCTTCCATTTTATCGTGTTGATCCTTAATAAGGCCCAAAGTACGAACAAATGTGCACACCATAGATTTAGATGCTTACTTTAGCTTTGTCTTACGCTTTCTACTACATTGCAGGAAATGGCGATGGCAGTCTAGATGGAAGTGGAGAAGTACCTATCACAAGTAAGCACAGGTTGCCCAAAGGTTATGTTACGTAATCCGTTGCACCAGTAAACTCTGGCAACACTTAGATACTTAATTAGCAACGATTGTGTTTACCATAGCAGCAAAAATGTTCGAAGTTTACTCTTTTATATACTATATATATCTATATATATAAAAAGAGACTGTTTGTATAAGAATCCCCATTGGTCAATTTGAAATCACGTGTGTTTGTGTCACTGACCTATTTAGGCGTAGGCCTATATACTGTCTAATAATTTTTCGCATCAGCCATGTGTGTTCGCTAGCTCAGTGGTTAACGTAGCGGACTGCTATGCAGGCGACCCGGGTTCGATTCTCCAGTTAGACAAAACCATGTTTATCTACATTTTTTTTTCAAAATTTTAAAAACAAAAGACATTGTAAATCTACGGGCAATTTAGATTTTTGTTAAATAAAAATATTTGACTATTTTTTTTTACTTTTTTACCCAATTACAATATTTATTTTAAATTACTTTCCTAAAAGTATTGAGTAAAAAAAAATAATTTAAATATTAGATTTATATATATATTTAATTATAGTGTATACAATTTTTATCTGCACCCTGCACCTTATACAGTCCTTTTTTTTCACCTGGGCAACGCCGGGCAATGTAGCTTGTATATATATATATATATATATTTATTTATATATATATATATATATATATATATATATATATATATATATATATATATATATATATATATATATATATATATATGTGTGTGTGTGTGTTACTATATTGTTACTATCAGGGCTTCAAAATGAAAGTGAATTTGAAATGACAACAATAAACCTTGGTAACGGGATTCTTATATATTGATTTAGATATATAATAGATACTGATTTATAAATATATTAGATACATCCCATGTTTAAATTGAGGTTTATCAGAGCTTAAAAGGTTTTTAGTTTATTCATTTATTGTTGCACATCTTAGCGTGTATGACAATGTTTAAGTGTTTATTTGTTTGTAATGAAAGAGACTAGATTTTCTTAACACATCTATTTTCATTAAACTTATACTTTATTTTTTCTCTTTAATTTCAAAGGCGCAAATGATTATGATAATGATGATCTAGATCTTCATGACAAGTCAGGCATTTCATTCTACGTCTTTTCTAACTCTACAAATGCTGACAACGCCTCTATTATCGCCAGGGAAGGCGACAATCTTACATTTGTCTGTGAAGAAATTAATGTTACCTCTCTTAAGTTATACATGCCGAGGGAAGTACTGTTACAAAACTCCACCAAAGGGCACTTGCATGCGGCCAATGTATCGTGTATATATGCAGGCTGCTACAATTGTCAAGACGTTTACACAAGTCCAATTGAAGTCAAGATCCCATGTAAGTGTTGCCTTTGCAAATAGCTGCAAGTGTGAAGCTACTCGTGTGTCAAATTTGAATCTGTCATGTAGTATGTGCCTACGAAGAATGTGCGTCACCTATAGTTTGTGTCTACGTCGTTTTTCATCACACTAGTTTGTGGTGACTACGTTGCTTGCTTCATACTAATGTATCATAGCAGACCTGCCAACATCCCAAGAAAAAAATCCGTATTGAGAGGGGGGGGGGGTGCGCGCGCACAAGTTATGTATTTACAATTGAAAGGAAAATAACTAGACTAGTAATGTTTGTTATTGATGTAATTAGTTTAAAGTTTTAATAAATATCAATCTGTGTATTTAACTTTAAAGAAAATCAATAGGCATAGGCCTAGTTATAAAGCTAAATACTGTAATAAAGACTCTTCTAGACCTATAGAAAGGCCTGTATAGTACTAGTAACTAGTACTAGTAGGCCTACTAAAAATGCTAGTAGCAGGCCTAAACATATTTATACCGTATATGGCCTATAACTATAGGCTAGGCCTATGATTTTTTATAAAATATTTTCCGTAGTTTTTTTTGGCAAAAAAAATGTTTTTCCTTAGTATTGTAGTAGGCCTAAACTTATTCCTATTTTGTTTTTCAATGGTCAGTATAAGAAGAGTATTATGCGTTTTAATTTATAGTACAGAGATGTAGGCGACCTAGAGCTAAAATGTGTCGCTTTCCAAGAAAATAGCAAATTACTAAGTATTACTTGATGTCACGCAAAATAGTATTTTTACAAATACGATAACCGGTAATCATTAATAATCTGGCTTAAATGGCATTGCATCGGTAGGCCTAGAGATTCATTGTTTTTGTTTTATATCAGGGTTTTTTTTTTAATCGCACATTTTTTTAATGAAAATAAGTTGTAATCGGACTTTGGCGGCCATGTTTTAACACGAATACGTCTCGTAGCAACCAGGTTTGGCTATCAAAATATTAGCCTAGGCGTACGGTATGATGAAATATAACAAAACCAAACACTTCCGGGCTCGCTCATTTTTTTTTTCGTATTTTTATGATAAACAGTCCGTACGAAAGAAAAAATAATTTTTAAAAATTTCAAAAAATCGGAATTTTAAGGGCTTTGTCGGAATGAGGGGTGAAAAAACCGTATAATTCCGAGAAAATCGGAAGGGTTGGCAGCTCTGTGTATGTCTACTTGGATGCCTCACACTAGTAGGTGAGTGGGTGTCTGAATGAAATGTGTGTCAGTTGACAAAGTACCCAATTCCTATGTGTGCCGCCTGTTTTGAAATCTGACTGTAAAGCTTGTTGTCTGTTTTACTATGTCTCTGTATATTTCAACGCCATGTTGCAACACATTAAAGGATGGATGGATTCTTTGAAATCATCTTTTTACAAAATGGATTCTTTATAAAAAAAAAAGACCGATTTGATTGATTGGCTCCAAATATTTTATAAGACATTTTTTTTATATTTTGAAATGCTTCTGGCTACAGAAATAATTCTGCTTGGGGATTTTGTTTAACTTAGATACAAATCAATAATTAAATATAAATTTTAAAAATAAACGTGTAGATTTTTTTAACGATTGAATTCATTTTAAAGTGACTTACAAACTGCTCATGTTTGACAAACTGTTTTCTGTTTCTAGGTAAGCCATTTTTCAACAACTTGGCGCCACCGCTATTTGAATTTGACCAACGAGATCTCAGATTTACTGTTGTCATAGCGTCTTATCCAGAGATCACATCTATCCAGTATTTAGCTCACGGTGTTACAATTCCTATTGAATCAATCCTAGATTACGAAGCCATGGATTATGAAGGTGTTGATGAGTTTGTTGGAAATCTGGCATGCAGCGTTCTATACCACGTGGAACTGATCCTGAAACGTGATTCGGTATTGTCTGAGACGGATGTTACTGTAAGAATATCTAATGCTGTAGGAGACCTGGACGTCGTTGTGCCCAAATGTGAGTCATGTTTTTTTTTTTACATATTCTTTTCATCTTTGTTTTTCTTTTTCTGTAGAATTTACAGACAACACTTTACTGTGGCATGTGTTACACTTTACTGGGGCATGTGTTATAGTTAGACAACACTTTACTGTGGCATGTGTTATAGTTAGACAACACTTTACTGTGGCATGTGTTACAGTTAGACAACACTTTACTGTGGCATGTGTTACAGTTAGACAACACTTTACTGGGGCATGTGTTACAGTTAGACAACACTTTACTGTGGCATGTGTTATAGTTAGACAACACTTTACTGTGGCATGTGTTACAGTTAGACAACACTTTACTGGGGCATGTGTTACAGTTAGACAACACTTTACTGGGGCATGTGTTACAGTTAGACAACACTTTACTGTGGCATGTGTTATAGTTAGACAACACTTTACTGTGGCATGTGTTACAGTTAGACAACACTTTACTGGGGCATGTGTTACAGTTAGACAACACTTTACTGTGGCATGTGTTATAGTTAGACAACACTTTACTGGGGCATGTGTTACAGTTAGACAACACTTTACTGTGGCATGTGTTACAGTTAGACAACACTTTACTGTGGCATGTGTTATAGTTAGACAACACTTTACTGTGGCATGTGTTACAGTTAGACAACACTTTACTGTGGCATGTGTTACAGTTAGACAACACTTTACTGTGGCATGTGTTACAGTTAGACAACACTTTACTGGGGCATGTGTTATAGTTAGACAACACTTTACTGTGGCATGTGTTATAGTTAGACAACACTTTACTGTGGCATGTGTTACAGTTAGACAACACTTTACTGTGGCATGTGTTACAGTTAGACAACACTTTACTGGGGCATGTGTTATAGTTAGACAACACTTTACTGTGGCATGTGTTAAAGTTAGACAACACTTTACTGTGGCATGTGTTATAGTTAGACAACACTTTACTGGGGCATGTGTTATAGTTAGACAACACTTTACTGGGGCATGTGTTACAGTTAGACAACACTTTACTGTGGCATGTGTTATAGTTAGACAACACTTTACTGTGGCATGTGTTACAGTTAGACAACACTTTACTGTGGCATGTGTTACAGTTAGACAACACTTTACTGGGGCATGTGTTATAGTTAGACAACACTTTACTGTGGCATGTGTTATAGTTAGACAACACTTTACTGTGGCATGTGTTATAGTTAGACAACACTTTACTGGGGCATGTGTAATAGTTAGACAACACTTTACTGGGGCATGTGTTACAGTTAGACAACACTTTACTGTGGCATGTGTTATAGTTAGACAACACTTTACTGTGGCATGTGTTATAGTTAGACAACACTTTACTGGGGCATGTGTTACAGTTAGACAACACTTTACTGTGGCATGTGTTATAGTTAGACAACACTTTACTGGGGCATGTGTTACAGTTAGACAACACTTTACTGTGGCATGTGTTATAGTTAGACAACACTTTACTGGGGCATGTGTTACAGTTAGACAACACTTTACTGTGGCATGTGTTATAGTTAGACAACACTTTACTGTGGCATGTGTTATAGTTAGACAACACTTTACTGGGGCATGTGTTACAGTTAGACAACACTTTACTGTGGCATGTGTTACAGTTAGACAACACTTTACTGTGGCATGTGTTATAGTTAGACAACACTTTACTGTGGCATGTGTTACAGTTAGACAACACTTTACTGTGGCATGTGTTACAGTTAGACAACACTTTACTGTGGCATGTGTTACAGTTAGACAACACTTTACTGGGGCATGTGTTATAGTTAGACAACACTTTACTGTGGCATGTGTTATAGTTAGACAACACTTTACTGTGGCATGTGTTACAGTTAGACAACACTTTACTGTGGCATGTGTTACAGTTAGACAACACTTTACTGGGGCATGTGTTATAGTTAGACAACACTTTACTGTGGCATGTGTTATAGTTAGACAACACTTTACTGGGGCATGTGTTATAGTTAGACAACACTTTACTGGGGCATGTGTTATAGTTAGTTTTTATTTTAACATCGCTAGTATAAAATCAGGATTTGAACGAAAGATCGTGTATGGATAGTTAGTTATGTTGGTAGGTAGTTAGGTAGCTTATATTAGGAGGGGGGGAGAAAGGAAGGGAGAGCGAAAGGAAGGGAGGCAGGGAGAATTGAAGAAGGGAAAGCGGAGAGAGTGCGAAGCGAGGAAATAGGAGGGTGGAGGAAGGGGGGGGGGAAAGGCGGAAGGAGGAAGATTAAGGAGGAACGATGGAGATGTACATGTGACAGGGAATAGTGTGGTCAGCAGGGTTCACCTAAGGGGTGGGGCGCCACTTCTACGAAGTCGCGTGAAAAATCCAGCCGTTTAATGACGATGAAAGGGGAGTTAACAAAGCATCTAGATTACTGATGTCGCACACTAATTAATTATCACGCTAATTAGTAAACACCCCGTCACACCATCTTTCATTTTGTTTGTGTGAAAAATGCCAAACCGAAACTGTTTACAGCTGGTTTATAGAAATGTTGAAGCATTATTATGTCTAAGTCAGATGTCCTAGTTGTTTCTATACTGTACAGTACAGAAATTAATTAACGACATATTCATGTGTTCTGCTAAATCGGCTATAGTATGAAAAACAGTAATAGGGCGTTTGCAATCCCGTGACAAAAAGCACGTGATTTGTGTTTACTTTGAGTAATGGTGTACAATTAAATATGGCCTCTGTATTAATAAAGTTTCATATAGGCTCGAGCTTTTTTAAAATGATTGTTGTGTTTTAAGTCTTATTAAGATTTAAGCTGTATTGTATGTTAAATAAAATAGGCTATTTTATTATTATCATAGACATAGATCATAGACGATGTGAACCTAATAGTTACTTGACTAGATAGCCTATTCACCAACAATATCGCTTGACATCGTAGCCTAGCCTACGAAACATTAAAAGTGTAGGCCTATAAAGTGAAATTGAAAGTGTAAATAGGTCTAGCCGGCCCTAGCCTAATCACATTAATCAATTAATCTACAGTACTACTATTTACCTCCTTATTTTTGAGTAGGATAGCCAATATTCAGATGTGAATTTTGCATGATAAAGAAGTACTTCACTTTCACCACGTTACGTTTGTACCTCAAGTGGGTTCTATATTTACACAAATACGTCACTAAATTTACACAAAAAAACTTAAGCTCCGCCTACTGAGAACGCTCTATACTAATTTTTTTTTAACAAATAAATTCTTTCAGTGAGTTGAAAACAAAATTAATCTTTGCGTAATATTAAAGTCAATATAATTTTCTTTCGTTAAATCAAAAAAAAATATTATTATAAGCATCACAGATAAGTTCTATATAAAACCTTAGGGTAGTTTTTAGTGTGTTTGTCTTAAACAATGTATTAACTATTGAAATGGTGTCCATACCATAATATTTATTTTTTAATTTATATAAAGTGGATAAGCCACAAAAAAAGAATAATCGCAAAAAAAAATCTAACACACTATATATAGTGTCACGTGCGAAATCAGCTACTGACGTATGATGATAGTTTTAGTAATGTATTATTATATATTCTTTTGATTCATTTCCATCTTGGATCTCACAAAGGTTGTATAAGAATTTGTATTGATGTTATTCAATTAGATTTGATGTTTATTTTACTCATTTGATATGAATCTTTTGTGTACGAAATGATTTAGATAAACTGTACCTTAATATAGAGAAATCCACAATCCTGTTTGAATGATTGAACACAATTTTATTCCAACAAGTTGAGATGATAAATACAACAGTAACACAGAATACATGTAACAGTATTATATGATGAAACTTAATCAGTTGAGATTCTTCTATAACGTACTAAGCCGTAATCCTATCTTTAAGAAAGTGGTCAAAAACAGTCCTCACACATTAACGCCCAAGCTAGAACTAAACTAACGATATTCAACCCTCGTGCATATGACGTATTTTAATGCTATGACGTAGTGTCTAGACATATGCATGTTTTATTCCTAACACGGAAACATTTCGGGTTTAAGATTATTTCTTTTTAACTTTAGTTAATAATAATAGAACCAATTTAATTATGGAAATAAAACTTTTGTAACACTCGCCCCCCCTTAAGACACAAAGGAATTACAGACAGTGTTAAGTATGGAATTCTTTGTAGAGTACCCATAAAATGAACCGAATTCCCAAACTATTCGTAAGATTTAATTTACTATTGGACAATCTTTTTAAGATTAAAATGAACCATATATTACATATCCCCTTAATAACAAAGTCGCTATTATGGAATCCCTTATCACATTATCTTATCAATGATTATTAATTAAACATTATTTATCACTTAATATTTACAATTATGATTATTGTGTGTACAACGTTGACCATAAAACTATTACCACCAATAACCAATTCCCATAGAATTGATATGAATTACCCAAATAAGTGGAACCGATTAATAACTGATAGATAATTCTTTAGAAAGTTTAATTTATTTATAACCGATCACTGTATCATTAACTAATGATTTTCAGTTATTACATTATTATGATGTCTAAATTATGACATCAAGAATATTTAAAAATGTGATAATCTCAGCTGATTTAGCTTTTACATAGCATAAAATAAGACATCCAAATTATAACATGACGACATAGAAAACAAACAATTTGCAAAACACATCAATAGAATTAATTGAACAAACACAAGTGTGGATGTATTCAAGTTGACTACCTGTGTGTGTGCAAATGGTGTATGCAATATTTATCTTTTACATTACAACGTATGATTGTCTCTAGTAGAATTTGAAGTTTTGTTCTGTAATGTTTCATATTGTAATATTTCAAAACATAGTTTATTTATTGTCATATTTACAATAATATATATTTTAATCAATACAATGAATGACATGAAAGAAAACATTTCATGAGAAACTGACTTCCTCTTGTTCAATCAGCCTTGTTCCATTGGATACATCTGCAAATAGATCAATATTAATATGTTCATAAATTTGACCTTTGATAGCGGATTGTTCGCAAGCGGGTAAATGTGCCAATTTTTCATTAAGGGTTTTTAAAACTTTTGTGATTTGTAATCTGCTTTCTGACAATTCACGTTCAATTTCGGGTGAATAATTCCCGACTTTAATAACAGTGTTTACCGATGCAACAACTTTTTGTTCTTCTCTGGTAATGTATGGTTTCAACATATTGATATGGCACACTCGTTGCGATTTCCGTCTATCAGGGGTCTTTACAAGATAGTTAACCTCACTAAGCTTAGCCATAACCTCGTAGGGTCCTGTAAACTTGGCACTCAGGGGTTGACCAGACAGTGGCGTCAGCATGAGAACTTTATCACCAGGTTGGAAGATACGGGTTCTTGCGTTGACGTCATAATAGACCTTCATCTTGTCTTGTGCCTGCAAAAGATTAGATCTGACAACTTTTAATGCATTATACAGTCTATTTTTAAAATTGTCCACGTATGTCAGTAGACCAGTGTCTTCAGTGGATGATAACCATGTCTCTTGTAACAGCTTTAGTGGTCCACGAACTGTGTGTCCGAATACCAGTTCAAAGGGACTGAAACCAAGAGATTCTTGTACAGCCTCTCTGGTTGCGAAGAGTGCGAAGGGAATACCACGATCCCAGTCGTCGTTATGCTCGAAACAGAAAGTACGGAGCATATTTTTCAATGTTTGGTGGTATCGTTCCAGTGCGCCTTGACTCTGTGGATGATATGCACTCGATACTGCATGACGAATACCCAGCCGTTCTAAGACTTGGCGAAATAACTTCGATGTGAAATTTGAACCTTGATCTGACTGCACGGTTTTCGGAAGACCATATCGGGTGAAGAATCCGATAAGTGCATCAGAGATTTTGTCGGCATTGATGCTACGTAGAGGAATAGCCTCTGGGAATCTCGTTGCCGAACACATAATAGTGAACAGATACTGGTGGCCAGCCTTAGTTTTAGGCAACGGACCGACGCAGTCTATAATGATGTGACTGAAGGGTTCTGAGAATGCTGGTATGGGTCGTAGAGGAGCTACCGGAATGGTCTGATTCGGTTTGCCGACCATCTGACAGATATGACATGATCTGCAAAACGATGTGACGTCACGACGTAGGCCGGGCCAGAAGAAATATGGAAGAATCCTATCGAAGGTTTTCTGAATCCCTAGGTGACCAGCATACGGTGAATCATGGGCCATATGTAGTATGTCCTTGCGGTATACATTGGGTACCACGATTTGATGTACTTCGCTGCATGTTTCATCGTCGTTTTCTTTCCCTCTCCATTTCCTCATCAACAACTCGTCCCTCAGGTAATAACCTGCGGCCATTGTTTCTAATTCTCCTTCATTCTTTGCTTCCTCTTTTAGCTTCCCGATCTCTGGATCTTTGCCTTGAGCAAGAATGAGTAATTTTCTAGGCGACAAATTATTTTGATCAGTATGACTTGAGTGACCACCTAGAACATCCGCCATGAAGGTTGCTTGCAAGTCAATCTCTGGTGTTGGTTCTGGTTTCTTCGTCGATTTATCAGTCATCTGCTGTTTCTCCATAGCTCTGGTGATAACACATACTGAATTTTCAGTATTCTTACACTGAATAGAGTCTTTGGGTTCTTTAAGTACAGGATGTACCTAATTCTTGGCAATGTCACTTCCTAAAAGTAATGAAATGCCTCTGTAGGGAAATTTCTTCACTATCCCAACAGTAACAGATCCAGTGAAGTAATTACACTTCAACTGTATACGATGTAACGGTGCCGTAAGTGTCCCAGCCATAGTACTGATTAAGGCATACTGGCCTGTATGAGTCAATTTCGACGTTGGTACAGTATTCTTCAACAGTAGAGATATATCAGCACCGGAGTCACGTAGAATGTTAATCTTCCGTTCTCTAGCTTGATTATCTATAGGTGACACATAGCCCTCGCTAACATCCGATAGCATACACTCGGGTAGTTCTCTGCCTACTGAGTTTCTTGCTACACTACTGCCTCCATAAGTAAACGTTTTATTTACTGTTTGTTCATCTGTCACACTCCCTTTGGAGTTGAAACTAGAATGTTCAATAGCCTCGGTCTTCATTTCAAAGACTTTTTCCGACTTTGAGCAACTTGGACATGCGTGTTTCGCCATCTCTTCATGACTAACATCAGATGTCTTTCTTTCAGCTTTAATTCTTTTGTGGGCAGTTTTGTTTATTTGAGTTTCAGTTTGTACGGCGATATGTGATAAAACCACGTTGTTCTTGTTTTTAATGGGTCTTTTCTCTTTATGTAGACTCCAACAATTCTCTTTTATATGTCCATCTTTCTTACAGAATGTACAGGTAATTCTCTTTTGTACAAAACTTGAATTCTCTTGTTTATCGGCTTTTTGTTTACTTTTATCCTCTGTCGATCTTAACTTCCTCTCTGTATTACTGTTTTGAGTCCTCAAACTTGTTCTGTCATTTTGAAAATAATGGCTATGCGGGTGAATAATGACGTATTCATCGGCTTTAACTGCTGCTTGTTCTGCTATTTCAATACCACGATCAGCCAAATGAACTTTTATATCAGTGCGAATCTTCTCAGTAAAATCCTCCATCAGTATGAGATTATATAGTTTTTCATAATCTTTATTCACATTCTTAGAACGTAACCATCGATCAAAATACTTTTTCTCTAATCTCAGGAAGTCAACATGTGAAACTTATGGTTCCTTCTTGTACTCACGATATAACTTTCGATACTTTTCTGGAGTTAGAACATAACTCAATAGTACTCTGCTCTTTATTAGTTCATAATCATTGCATTCCTCTGGAGTCAAATTCAATACAACATCTAGAGCCTTGCCTTTTGTTAGAGCTGAACGTAAAAGTACTGCTTTCTTATCTTCAGGAAATTTATAATCGATCGAGTTTCTTTCGAAGACCATAAAGAACTCATCAATCTCTATGTTCTCCTTGCTCGGAACATGCTTTTTAAACTTATATAGCTCCACATTTTTTGCTTCTGGAATCGTTGACGAACGAGACTTTGCCAATTCAATCCTTTCATTACTAGCGATTCTTTCTTTTTCCAATTCTTTCTCTTTCAATTGTACTTCTATTCTTTTACCCTCCAATTGTAATTCTAACTTCTTCATTTCTAACTGGAATTTCATGTCCGCACTTAGTTCATTTACATTCATTTTAAATTCATGGTTATTTATGTCTGTTTTCAGGGTTTCTGATACATTGAGAACCACTGATTCTTCATTATTCATAGTATTTTCTTCAAGCATTCTACCATGTCTTTTCAAACAGTCCTTAATATCTTGAATCAATTTACTCCTTACTGGTGTAACTTCAGTAATGTCTATTCCCAGAGAGTTTGCCATCTCTTTTAACTGGGTTAGTGACATGCTATTTAACTGTTCTGACGTGATAGCAAAAATATTCAATTGCTCCAACGTAAGATTAGCTTCCGCCATGTTTTATATTAATGACGTAAATAGAAGATAAAAAATTTCAACTTTACCTTTTATAAAGTCCTTTGAAATATTTTTACACCACTTAATATTTGTAGAAGATAAATTTTAAGGATGATTGTATACAAAGCTGAAAACAGTATGTCCGAACACAGACAGTGCCTCCCACGTAGACAGAATTTGAATAAATATTTGTTGTAAATCGTTTTCACTAAAACAGTTGTATATTCTCAATTTCTTATACATACAAACTTTAGATCCAGGACACGAGCCCCCAATCTTTTGTCACGTGCGAAATCAGCTACTGACGTATGATGATAGTTTTAGTAATGTATTATTATATATTCTTTTGATTCATTTCCATCTTGGATCTCACAAGGTTGTATAAGAATTTGTATTGATGTTATTCAATTAGATTTGATGTTTATTTTACTCGTTTGATATGAATCTTTTGTGTACGAAATGATTTAGATAAAATGTACCTTAATATAGAGAAATCCACAATCCTGTTTGAATGATTGAACACAATTTTATTCCAACAAGTTGAGATGATAAATACAACAGTAACACAGAATACATGTAACAGTATTATATGATGAAACTTAATCAGTTGAGATTCTTCTATAACGTACTAAGCCGTAATCCTATCTTTAAGAAAGTGGTCAAAAACAGTCCTTACACATTAACGCCCAAGCTAGAACTAAACTAACGATATTCAACCCTCGTGCATATGACGTATTTTAATGCTATGACGTAGTGTCTAGAGATATGCATGTTTTATTCCTAACACGGAAACATTTCGGGTTTAAGATTATTTCTTTTTAACTTTAGTTAATAATAATAGAACCAATATAATTATGGAAATAAAACTTTTGTAACAATAGCAACTGTACATTTACAAAATTACAAATTACATTTTTTTTAAAGCGCTATTCATAACAATTATAGTCTTCGAATGCCCTTTCCATGAACCCTAAGTTGTTTAAATAAATCGAATAAGTAGGCCTATGTTTTAAAATTTATTTTTTAACTGTCAATATTATCCGATTGTTTAATTGTGTTTGGAAGTTCGCTCCACCATAGAAGTGCTACATGGTTGTAGGAGCGAGCTGCAAATGTTTCTTGTTGTTTTTTTTTACTGAAGTTACCTTGAGTTATTAATGAATTTTGTTTTAATGCAGTTCAGTCTTCTCTAATGCATGGAATACAGTTTCAGAATCGAAACTTATTTATAACTTTTTTTAGTACACAGAGCACTCGATCTTTTGAGGATATGACGTCACTTAATCTATATTTTTTTAAATATTTCTTACTTGAATAGTTTAATGAGGGGTTTTCCACAAGTCTTACATCAAACTATCAGGCATAAAAAACCTTTTTCAAAATATTTACTGTTAATCTCGTACAGGCTACAAATAAGATTATTATTACTATTATTTTTTAGTAAAATGTCTAGAAACTATAGAAGGAGAAGTAGTCTTTACTGAAACTGATGCTGAGAGTCTGGCCATAGCGTCTTGTCCGAAGGAATATAAAGGTAATTATTAATATTGGTGTTGATCATGATGTAAGAAAAGTCTGATAAAACTTGATTGAAAGGTCAGAGGTGAAAAGGCGGGAAGGGACTTGAAAGCTAGAGGCCTTAACTTGGAAACAGAACCTCGAGCTGCAATAGTACGAGATAAATGGAGATCTTTGGCCTTCACCTCAAGCGCCAGCCGGCACGGAGAGGATTGAGAGAGAGAGAGAGAAAGAGAGAGAGAGAGAGAGAAAGAGAGAGAGAAAGAGAGAGAGAGAGAGAGAGAAGAGAGAGAGAAAGAGAGAGAGGGAGAGAGAGAGAAAGAGTGAGAGGGAGAGAGAGAAAGAAAGTGTTATGGACGTCTATATGATGATGACTATTATTACGACTCGTTAAATCGGATTCAATGAATATAGTTGTATCTTTATTAGAAGTCTCTAGATTCTGCTTATCTGTAGCCCAAGCTAGGGGTTCCTTGACTGACAGGTCTATGCAGCAATGTAGTTATATTCGTGATAATTATCTTCAACACCTTACTCAACAATGATAGATCAAACAACTCCAGTTGTTGAATAAACAATTTTATTTAAATTGTAGACTCAATATAAACGATCTATAAACTTCATCAACTGATGGTAACATAAGTATTTCAACAAAATGACATTTATATGTACAAGTATTAATATAGCGACTTCACTCTACAAACGTTTAAACTGAACTGACTTTAAGGAGGTCGGGACTTTACAAAGAAAACTATCATCGAAGATTCTACAGGGTCTTAATACGCATTTTAACCTCTTTCTCTATAAAATACTACGCTCCAGAATTATCCTCCAATTTCCACGGGGTTGGACGAATTATTTTATTTAAACTGCCCTCAGGGCATAAAGGTCAAACCTTGGTCGCCTTGGACTCTGATACGCACTTGCTCAGAGGTCAATGCCTTACTACGTCATTCATTTATGACCGATATTCGTAACACGACCACCCTTAAAAAATTTTATAATTATTTCTTTTACATTTTAACAATACTAAAAAAAATGTTAATTTTAAGGAATAATTATAAAAGAAAATATTCCGGGGAAAACAAATACAGTTCAATTGGCTATCCCAATAATTCAATCGAACTGATAAAAATAACATATAATATATGCAATATAAGTTAATCTTATCAAATGGCTTAACTACAGTCATTCAATCATTCAATTTTAATTCAAAACAATGGACAATTAAATTGTTTATCTAAATCGTGTATACAAGAAAAATACATAGGGTTAAACATTATACAATTTAATAAGTTCCATTCCATTAACATTCCACGTTAATAAAAACTCTCTCGTTCATTTAATTATAAACTTAGCTTTTTCATTTGTAATCAAACAACAAAAGAAAAAAATCACTTAATGTCTATTCAGACACGACTTTTTTTTTTTTTCATAAAGAGAAAAAAACTCGCTCTTGATGAAAAAATACTACTAGACCTGACCTAATTACACGTTACAAAAATATTCTCGGCATTATTTTTTTCAGCCTGTAGGCTTACTAACAGTAACACATTAGACAACTGTCTGTGACGGGACACAGAAACTGAGGTCAATTCCGCACTCTCTCTCTCTCTCTCTCTTTTTTTTTCTCTCTCATTCCCAATTGATTCTAAACAATGTTGACATCGCTATGTAAATTTTTACCTCATCACAGCCTAGGTCAAAGAAAATAAATCTCTACGCGATTAAATAGTTATCTTTTTTAATGATCATTATTTCACAACTATTATCTCAATTAAATTCCTTTATGTTATATTAAGAAATTTAAACATAGTATGTTACAGAATTTAGATAGTTTATAGACAATTTCATTAAAAATATTTCAATTTCTCATTTTACCATGACCTTTCGACGTCATTATTTTCTTTTTTAAAAGAGTTCACAGCAGTTTTAAATTGAAACATTCTATCTTTCATGCAGACATGGATTTACTTGAAACAAATTTGGTTAATTTACTTAATTAACTATCAATCAAAGCAGATTATATTATCTTCATACAATCTTAGTACTAAATAGTAAGTACTTATTTTCTTTAGATTACATTAAAGACATTTCAAATACAATATTATTGAAGTACAAAAGATAAAAGCATTAGATTAGATTAAAGAGCATACTATAGATTAGTAATTTTTCCAGACAGAAATCAATTTAACAATTTTTACAACACAATTTCTGGTCTGAATGGTTCCATCTCCCAGCTTTTCAGTTATGGTAAGGTTGGAATCCATTGCTCTTTTCCATGTTCCACAAAGGTTTTATTCATAGGTTCTAGGTTCACATTACTTTCACAGTGTTCAGGTCTACCCAGTCTTTTGATTGTCAGTACAATTCATTCAATCTATTTTAACTAATACAAAAAAAATAGATTAGTTTTACAATTTTGACATGAAATCCTTAATTAATCATACATTAGTTGAACATTGGTATGTCAACATTATAAATTCTCAACCATAAATTTTCAACCATTCTGGTTTACAGTGTCAAGTCAGTGGCACATATCCTAAATTTATACAAAACAAGGATAAGTTTTATTTTACATTAGTTTCACTTCTGGTCTGCTTTTCATGTAACAGTATCCTAAAAGTGAAAAATCAAATATAATACATTTCTTGGAATTCTTGTTAGTCATAGTTCTGTCTTGCAGCAACTATTTTTACCCTACATTATCATACCTTCAATGATAATATAATAAATGAATAAATTCACATAGAAGAAATTTGCATCTTGACTCAGTGCAATTTTTCAACAACAGTACATGATAAAATAATTTCCATTGTACAATCATAAAACATTTCTCAATACTTTAGTGATAGAAAAATTCTCTTTTCTTAAAACCATTTACATCTTTTTCAATCAAATTATCCTCTCTGCCAAATGTTTAAATTATCATTTCCAGAGATTCTCAAACATATCTTATAATCAGTCCACATTTATAATGTCCTCTGATTTAGAAACCAATTCTGCGGATAAAACTGATCTTTTTCTCTTATAGCAATTATTTTAAATGCTCAACCTAACAAGTTTGTTTAGAAATATCACACTATAATGATATTTACTCTAACAATACTTTTACTCAGTCCTTTTTCATCACAAGTCAGGGATTTAGTTTTAAAATAGTAAGTTTGGTAACTAACTATCAGTGAATTTGTCATTCAATTCATCCTGTACTCCAGGCATAAATTTTACAAATAAGAGTAACAATGTTAACAACATCAAGCTTATTCCAATTGTTTTCAGAAGGTAAGGCTTCATCATTTTCAAATGATATAATATTTTTGCCTTTCTTTCATCACACAACAATGGCATCTGCATGTGAGCAGTGTACAATTTTTTTCTAACAAACACAGTTATGTCAGACAAAATTTTTATGTACTTATCTAGGTACTTGCTCAGCCCAAGGAGGTCCAATTCGGTCTGCCATTCCTCTTGAAGTAGTTTGAGTGGTCCTTGGACAGTGGGTCCAAAGATTGGTCCATAGGCTCCTCGACTTTCCGGATAGGATTCAGTTGACATCTCCTGCTCCAGGCATAAGTTCTTTAGGACTGGATTGAAGAGTTCCGAGGTGAAGTTGGTCCTTCGATCTGTCGGCATGGATTGTGGTAACCCATAGCTTTTGATAGTTTCGGTCCAGCTCTCCGCACTCGTTTCTTCAGTGATGCTCCTCAAATCTTCATCTGTACCGGTAACTGCAGGTTTGGATTGTTGTTTGTTCATGCTGTGGTCTATCTGTTCATAGACATCAGTAGTAGGAGTTTCTTCCTCGTCGACAGCTTTCTCATGTAGCTGTAGCAACTCTGGGTCTACTTTCTGCTCAGCAATCAATTCATTTTGTGATGACTTCTTTGATTGTTCATTTCCTTTCGGACAATCTTCAATCATGGAGAAAATAGTAGTATCA